>CAAKHB010004531.1:3797-22729 GCA_901007665.1 Aeoliscus strigatus
ACCCCCACCCCTCCCGTTGGTGTAATTCAGTTGTAATGGGCACATGAGTTGTGAATTTGTGTGAAGGATTAGTGTTCAGAGTCAGGTTTTATGGCTGCTCTGTTCATTCATCTCTTAATAAATGTGACCACCAGGGAACAGAGTCAACAGAGGAGGACGCCGTATGTGAACGAACAAACCATAAAGAAGAACAATTTGTAGGTCCAGTCACTCAGAACAAATCTGAAAACAAGCGACACGCTGCTGCATCGTCTGCTTTCAAGATTCCTCCTGTGTTCAGTGCATTTTAATGGAACTTAAACCAAAGTGGCAGATACTAAGAGTGGATGGGTTTAATTCATGTACACGTGGGACACACACTTGTAAGAGTGTGTGTGAGTCATGGGGGCTGAATCACCTCCCTCCAAAGAGCTTCTTTCACCGTCGATGCAGTCTGCAGGTGACTCCTTTATCTTCTGGACTCATTCTGTTTATTGACGCTCCTCTTCAGGTGGAGACCTGGAGACCTGGAGTCAGAAAGGATTCAACCAAAGCTGCAGACAAACACCCACCTGACCTGAATAGCAGCGTATCATCTGACGGACGCGTGCACAGCTGAAGTCTGCTCTGACGTGGTTTATGACTAAAGTGTTTCACAGCAGCTTCCAGCCTTTAGTCGTACTGCTCGTCTTTTATTCTTTAAACAGGATTTTTATTTACTTTGTGGTCATGATGTTTTTCCCCCGTTTTACTTATTTTTTGTTTTTATGTTTTGTGAAAAGCACGTTGAGACACATGTCTGTATGGTGACAAGAAACCATTGTTATTACTCTTATTATTATTGTTGTTGTTGTTGTTGTTGTTGACCCACACACACACACCTCAGACCTGATACAGGTCAGGTAGGGTTGTGGGTCAGTGTTTTCCTGAAGCCTCCATCTGTTTGCTTCCAGTGAGAACTCATACTCTACCTGTGTGTGTGTGTGTGTGTGTGTGTGTGTGTGTGTGTGTGTGTGTCTGACGACCTTTGTCCCGTCGAGGCTGCTCAGATCAGGAGGTGTAACTCGACAGTTCCGTGCTCAAGGGCAGACGAGTGTTCTGTCGCTCAGAGACACGGCGCCCAGTATTTGGTGTTGTTTCGTGTCACTGGAGATGGAAAAGGCCCCCCCACATGTGCAGCTTGACCCGGATGCTCGCTGCGGCCGAGAGCTGCGTCGTGCTGTGTCGTTCTGTTGGGAACTGGTGGTGGAGACACACACACACACACACACACACACACACACACACACTCCCACCCCATCTTCTGTGGAGGTGACGGTATTCAATGGAACATGAATGTGGTGTTCATCAAATCCTTCTTCAAACCACAGCCGACATCTCGTCAGGAGTCGACACCCGACACAGTCGGTTGTAATGAATGTTGTGTTTGTGGATTCCTCATCTGCAGCAGGAGAAGTTGTGTATTTTTGACCACATGTTGGGCCAAACGACGTCGTTCTTCTATGTCAGTTGGTTCTTCTGGTGTAGACACCTGGGAGGGATCCAGAAGGTTCCTGGGGGCTTCGTTGAATCTGCTATAACAATTGTTTAAATATGAGCTCTGACGACAGTCACACGGGTCGTCTTTGTAGGTGGGGCACAAACGCTGTCGAATGGGACTGAATGAACTCACAGAGAGAAGAGAGAGAGATGTTGGACTTTCCAAGCTGCAGATGAGAACGTCTGCTGAGGACGGGATGGATCGCTGCTGTGAACGTGGATCAGACTCCATGTTATCCGTCAGCTCACATGTGATGGAACGGAGACAGCCCCTCCCGTCCTCTGGTGGGCGGTGGACGAGTCAGGTGCTGTTGACTGTAAATCCAGACGACACGGAGAGGAGCGACGGTGGGATCGGCCTCATCCCGCTGTTATTGTTGCACACACGTCGATACAAGTCTGCAGCACATGTGCTGATAATAATGTATCAGACGTTCTCTCTCTGGAATAACTGCACATTTCACTCTCAGGGGAAAAAGCCTCTTGGCCTGGAATGGCCACTTGAGCGATGCTTTATTGACACCTTCTCGATATCCAATCGATGGTTTGGAGCCTCTCCATGCGCTAACGCTGCCCACGTTCCCCCGTCCTCCCGCTCCCTGTCTGAAAATGACCACACACAAAACTGTAAAAATAACGGCAGAAGTGCGCGGTTTCATAACGCCCTAATTTTCTCTCTTGTCTGGATGATATTCACCGGTGGATACGAGTGGGATGGGGGCGCTGCGCGGTACAATCCTTTTGTCAGCAGTCATGAGTGTGTGTTTTGTACACAGGTTGGATCGTGGTTTGAGAGTGTCGACGCAAATGTCAGAAGGGTTTTTATACTGTGGGTGACTGTGTATTTATATATATTAGACATGTGAACGCTCTGTTGGACGTCCAACCCTGTCCACTCCATGTCATGGTCACAGACACGTGGTTTTCAACGGTCCCAGCAGGATAGAAGAAGAAAAGACAGACAACCAGAGACGTTCTCCTCCAAAAGGCCTTTGTCCTTTGGTCCTGCCTCATTTTTACCTTTAAACTATGAATAAACGACTTCTTCTTTGTCTTCTTCTCCTTCTTGAGCTCTGAAATGACCGAGACAGGTGCACCTGCTGAAAACACTGGAACTCGTCCACCAGGTCGGACGTCGTAGGAGCGGCTCCATCAAAGGTCCGTGCACTAATTGCAGCCACGTTGAGGCGGCTTGTGGCCGCAGCGTGTGGCAGTCTGACAATCTGAGCTCACAATCAGGACGCAGCCGGAGCCAACCATGACAAGTAAGAGGATGCGGGTCCGGCGGGGCACATCGATATGCTCAGCGGAGCGAGGGCCACACACACTGAGCTTGGACAAGCGATCCATTCACCGCTGAGTGCCTGACTCGACCTCTGGACACATAATTCATAGAGACTGTATCTGACTCACCTGAATTTATTTCATCCTGTCCAGCAGAGGTTAACGCGCTGCAGTAAGCAGCTGAGGGACAGGACCTTGATTAGCCGCTGGCGAGGAAATAAAAACCCTCTCTTTTGTGTGAAAGTATCACAGAGAGGAAGGAGCAGGAGCTCGGGCGCCTTCTCTGAAGACAGAACGGAGGAGAGCTGGAGCTCCAGCGTTTCTTCACATCAGCTCTCACTCCGCTGATGGTCTCTGAAGGACCCATGATGAAACCACGACACGACACCCAGGAATCACGCTGCAGTTGTCTGCTGTTGTTGAGGTCCAGTAAATCTCTGGGATGTGAAGCTTCGTGTTGCCTTTTCCACATTATGGTGAACTCGACATATATTCTACATGCAGTGGGGGTCCGTCAGGGCCTTCAAGTCCTTTACTGCAGGCCTGAACCATATCTGAAGAACAGACCTGTGTTAATTATAATTGACATGAATAAGTATTAAATCATTGCTAACGGTCTGTCCCTTTCCTTTCATAACTTTTCTCCTGGTTGTTCTTCTTCCAAACGTGTATTTTCAACCAAATGTCCTCATCCAATCACATTTCAGTTCATTTTCAGTTCTACAGACCCTGTAACATAGAATGAGTGTCGACCAATCAGATTGTGAGTTGAGGACCCCAAGGTCTTCTAGCAGATGTACGGTGACGTCGTCATATTCACAGTCTCTGATTGGACCGTCATAGACGGTGTAAACCGGAGCTAGTGAACAACACCTTGAACGAGTTAAACGAACAAAAAATATAGTTGAATTGATTAAATAGCTGTTTTGTCAACCTACAAGACATTTTCAAGACAGACTTTTCAAGAAAAGCTGGACATTGTTAAGAAGGTCGTGCAGCTCCAAAGCAAGAATGTCACATTCTGGAAAAGACTCCAGCGTCTGGGAGCGGAGAGGACTCAAACAGTGTGACTGTGGACATTGAGTCCTGAGACGCTGCTGAGACTCTCCATTACTCCTGGATATGTCCCAGGTTATCCTGGTTCAAGGTGTCATCAGGGGCTTGATGAGTGTATCTGGAGCACAGTGCAGTTGGGTTTAGTATTCAGCAGCATGCAGTAGTAGTAGTAGTAACCCCTGTGTCTGTGTGTGTGTGTGTGTGTGTGTGTGTGGGGGGGGGGGGCGTGTTATCAATATGACTTCGACAGCAAGTTGACGGGTCCATGTGGAGCTGTAAATGTCAGTCTTGACTCTCATTCGCCATCGGTCTTGCTGCATTGTTCTTCCTGTTGACATCCATGCTCTCTGTCTACTGCTTAATTTCTCTCTCTCTCTCTCTCACACACACACACACACACACACACACACTGTTTGCATGTGGATTGGTCTCAGAGGAGCCAGTTAACCCAGGGGTACAGAGGCGGGAAGGAGCAGCTGGAGTTCCACTCTCCCTTGGTTCCTGTCCCAATTAATTAGCATTGACACACACACACACACACACACACACACTGTCGTTACTGAGACCTTGGTTGTGCTGCGGTTTTAAATGCCTGTAACTCATTTACTCAGAGCCAGAGTTGAACCACGTCTCGGAAGCTCGATATGGATCAACTGGACTCCAGCTCGCTGATGACATTTGAGATCATCTAACAAACATTTACGACCCTCAAAGCAGAACCGAGTTGGACCTTCAGCTGCACGACATGGAATCCATGGGGCTAATAGTAAGAGACACACTCCTCCACTCATGGTCAATGGGATCTGAGCGACAGAGAGATGAAGCTTCAGATATACTGTATGTCCAGTGGTACCCACGATGGTCGACGTGGAGACAGTCGTCTCCGTTTGTAGCTTCCTTTAACTGACCACTAACGAGGCTGCAGCTCACAGTATTTAGTGAAATGTCTGCCATTCCTTCTCCTCCACACGTCTGCAGCAAAACATTTGCTGAGTGAACACAAAGACGTGACTAAAGGATAAAACCAAACCCATTCGTACAAGGATTGGCAGCATCCTTCAGCGTCCACAGCAGCAGGTTGGAGCAGTCACAAACACCAACGTGAATCTGTCTTGTTCCGTCTGTCCGTCTGCGCTGTGTGAACTGATGAACCAGTTTGGTGTGATGTTGAATCTCAGATGTTTGCTCTCGATATAAACGACCACCTGTTCTCATGTGATTGAGACGTGTCAGGAAAAGGAAGAAGGCCAGAGAGAGAGGAGCTGTGTGTGAACCCTGGACTAACGCTGATGTCCAACCACAGACGAGGAATCAGCGAGATGATGATGCAGTGGGGGGTTGGCTGGGGTTATTAGCTGAGCCCCCCGCTGTGATGCTGGACCAGAGGAGCGTTCTTACCACAGCTCAGCTCATGAAATCAAACATTGCTAATAAAAGCTCAGGCACGTGCAGTCGTCAGCGAGTGCTGGTTTGTCTGTTAACTACAGCAGGAATCGGTGGCACCCAGGAAAAACAAAGGACTAACCGACTGCTGTGGGGGGAGGATGGTGGAGAACAACTCCACCTGACACGTGAATGAACCGGAGCAGCGGTCCACATAAAGACGCTGTCACACTGGAGACGGCTGCACTCAGAATGACATTATTACTTATAAATCGGTCAATTACATGCATTTTTTGGCACTTTTGCTCAAACCGATTGTGATGCAGAGGACAGAGAGAGACACAGCAGAAAGAGAGTGTGTCTCAGGAGCATCAGGATCGCACTGCACACAGAATACAGCACACGGTCCTCAGTGGAGATCATGTTCACAGGAAATCTGCATTTATTTTATTTCTATATCCATTTGGGAATCAGATATTGAACTGATTCATATCAGTTAAAGGAAAAAAAAACGATATTAAACTACATTTGTTCACCCCAAGGCCTCTGTGTTTGTCAGCATTTTAGAACAGAATAGATCTTGAAGGAGGATATCCATCTTGAGGAGGAAATCAAGGTTGAACTACTGATGTGAAACTGATCTCGCTGCCAAACAACATATTGTTGTTTGTTGCACCATTTTGTGGATGCTTTAAAATGAATTCGTGCCTAAGCCCCTGAATGACATTCTCCAAATGTATCAGGCAAAATACAACTGCTACTACTAACAATCATTGTCATCATCATCATCATCATCATCATCATCATCATCATCATCATCATCACTATTATCATCACTATTATTGTTATTATTACATTTTATAGTCGATTTAAAGTAGAAAGCAGTCACATTGTTAGTTTTAGAATGTGTGAATGTAATAGATAAACATTTTTTAACATATATTTCATTCGAATGTCTTAAACTGAAGTCAAGGTGTTTGATTTTTTTCCCCAAATCTCTCCGCTCCATGATCCTTCCATGTCTGTGGCCCGGCTCCTCTCTGCTGCCCAATGGCCGCTCTCCATTGGTTGATTGACACCTCATCGGAACCGTCGGAGCCAATAGGATCAGGCTGAGGCGTCACAGCAAACCCACCAATAGCGATCCAGGAGGCGGCACGCACCTGTGAACGAGGTGACTGACATGTGTCTCCTCCAATCAAAACCACTGTGTGACGGGGTCCCAAAATGGCCTCCCAGCCGGAAGTTACTCCCACAGGTCGTGGGTTTTTGTGGCGGTGGATTTAAAGTATCCCCTCACAGACAGCAAAGGTAAGACAACATGGTTGTTTATTTTGTTTATTTGCCTGCTGGGACGGTGAATCTGGGTCGTGATGGATAAAAACGGAACCGTTTGAATCTCGAGTCTCTGCTTGGAGGACTGTTCTGTTTGTGTGGTTTTTTTTTATTCTGTGTGTTTCCACTGTTGTTTCATTTTCCTTGTTGTGTCTTTGCTGTTGTTGTGTCTTTGCTGTTGATGCATTCCCGCCGCTCTGCTGTTCGGTGTTTCGAACTGTTTGACGTGTTTTAGTGTTTTAGTTATTTCACTGAGGCCTTAGCCCCCGATACTGGGGTCTTCAGGGAGGATGAGTGAAAAGCAAATGTACAATGTGATATTTACGGTTTCTTCTAGCTCATGCTGATGGGAGGGACACTTGTGTACCTTTTAGGAAAATAATACTGACTGACTGTTTAAATGCTGACTAAGTAATTAAAAAGGAAATAGAAAAGAGGGACACAAATAAATTACATGTGCTGACACAATTTTAGTTTGAAAAGGAGGAGGAGGAAGTATAAAGTTATCTAGTCCTACGCTTTTATTTTATTTTCCCAGTACAAACATATGCATTAGACATATACATTGAGTATACGCACATGTGCACCCGTAGATATACACAAATTCATATGGAATCTAATACTCAGCTATGCATACATAAACATCCTGCTACTTTTTAAAACTTCTTTCTAGAATGAACAGATCTCCTCTGCCTTCCTGTACGTGTCAAATATCACCTCTGTACATATGATCCATGTTTGATGTAGCACCAGCCGTCGTAGTACGGTAACCCTCCAGTGCTACTTCCTGGGCCTTTAAAACAGCCTTTAAAACAGATCACACAGCGCTGTGAGTGGGCATGAATTGAAACCATTTCGAGCTGGCACGCTCAGCGAGGCTGCCAGTGCTGATGGACACTTTGATCTTTATCTCCTCAACTGGAAGGAGTGAAGACATGATTGATTCTTATTTGTGCCAGTAGGAAGTGTCTGGTCTGGTCTCTGATCATCTGAATTTAAGTAAGTGACAGCATGTTGTGTGTCTTCCAGGAATCTGTGTGTGCGTGTGTGTGAGCGTGTGTGTGTGTGTGTGTGTGTGTGTGCGTGTGTGTGTGCGTGCTCGCAGATGTTTGCTGTTAGAAGTGTTAACTTTCCCTTTCGAGCACAGTGCGACAGAAATAGTGTCACCCGCCGTCATGGTGACCTCACACGAGCTCATCACATCACATGACATTTTCCCGATGACTCTGTCATTGTGCAGATGGCCGACAGCTCCTTCACTCCTCACATCCACGCCCGCTGGCGACATGAGCAGACTGCAGATTAAGAGTGACATTCACCCATCAAGACCCATCAAGAGGTATCTGTTCGTGTTTTCCCAAATTGCCAACACATGAGATGTGGTTCTGCGTGTGCCACCGCCCCCTGAACGTCTCCTCGACTGACCCCGGACTGACCGGTGACCTGTGATACCTTATTGTCGATGTTTTTGACTGGTCCCATGAGCCTGTCACACGATAACCTGAGACAATCTGAGGTGTTTGCTCAGGGATGAATATGAACTAAACGGTTGAATAAATCTACATGGAGAGCAGCTCGGCCGTCCTAATTTAGGAGAATAGCTCGTCCCACAGGAGGCGCGCCTGTGTGATAGTTGAGGGAGGAAGGGAGCCATTGAATCCTAATTAAAGACCTTGTACAGCTGAGTCCTCACACAGATGTATGCGCAGTGTCTCATACACACACACACACACACACACCACCACTTTCTGTCTCCCAGGTTTAATAGGAGCTGCTACACACTTATTAAATCTCAGCTTTTGTTCTGCATATCCAATTTCCCTGGCTTTCCCGGCGCTTTCGGCGTGGCGTGCTAGCGTCAGTGATTTGACTGAGGATAAGTATACAGTGTATACGGTGTATGCTGTCTCACCCTCCTTTGAGCTGTGCTAAGTGAAGCAGTGGCTGGCTGGGACCTCACAGTGATGTCATCACCGTTTCAAACAGAGGTTCAGGCTGGTTGGTTCCTGCTCTTAAGGAACATTCTTTGATTCAGGTTGTGTTGTTCCTCACTAAAGGAAAAGGTGTCAATCACCAGCACATCCTGTCGATCAGACAGCAGATCTTAGACAACATTTTTAGGAGAAGGCAAATAAATGTCACAAAAGTAGAATGAAGGATTCAGTTTCCCGCTGAAAGCCATTGTGAGATGACCGGGAATGAACGGGAATGAACGGGAATGTGGCTCGATTGGACGGGGGATATTTGGGACAAGGTGTCATGATGCAACAAACAGCCCACGCGTCCATGTCCATCTGAGCTCCCAGGAGACGACCTGTGAGAGCTCCTGCGGCCTTTCAACAGATGTTTCAGATGTTTTCAACACTGCAAATTACGCTGCAGCAGAACTGGATCCTAACATATCCTGTATCGATGATATTGATACGATGAGATGCAACCGGACATGAGAAACATCACTATTAGCTTCATTTTTCTCAGAGTCTCTTTGAATAGGATAGAATATTCTTTATTCAACGATTTGGACAACCAAACTGGAGCACTGCTCCTGCTGGTGCAAGTAGAACAGCAGTGTTAGAGCAGCACAATATTAAACCATGTTATCAAAATGAAATAGAAGCTGAGGTAGCAGACGGAGGTGCAGCACTGGGAACGTTCACAGGCACCTGTAGCTGCTGTGAATCCAGTCAGGACCTCTGCAATTACTCACCAAGCGCAGTGAAAGTAGACGGGAGTCTGTGGAGTGGAGGAGAATTCATCAGCCACATGCAGGCTGCTGCTGGTTTAGATGTAAGACAACCTTTCTCAAGGGTAAGAAAGGTTTTCAACAGCAATTTACAATGACACGTGTTGATTGTGACTTATGAGAATAAACTAGAAAACGACAGTGCATTCTGTTCCAAAGAGTTTTCCTTTCTCAGACAGATGCTGGTGTTCCCAGTGACAATCAGTGTCAGATGTTTACAAGATTACAAGTGAAAAAACTGATTCTAGAAACGTTATCATCTGATTTTTCTTCCGTCATTTCAAGTCTTCAGTGTTGGATGGGGCGGGGGCGTTTCTTCAGGTGTGATTGTCCTTGTTTTCATGATGAAAACCTGCTCTGTGTAAAGACTTAGATGAACCTTACATGACTGAACCGCCGCTGTGGAATTAGCGTAAAGGTGCATTGAGTGTGAAGGGGACTCATCGGGGCTGACGCCTCCGTCGTAGCAGGGAACCGACTTATTGCCATTAGAGCAACTGCTTATGTAAGACTCTTCATTCTCTGGGGGCCTGCAAAGTGCCAAATTAAGACACACTTCAAGAACTAATAAACGTGAGAACTCCTTTTATCCCGCACACCCATGAACAAACATGTTATGCAACCCCAAAGGCACACACACACACATTTAGATCAAAACAAAGTGAAGTAAAGAAAGAGAAGCCGGGGGAAAAAAGGATTTAGGTTAAAGATTGTGGACTTGGCAGAACGTGTGGTGGAGGCTGTCAGATATGCCTTCCAGTAGCTAGGTGCTCATTAGCATACTTTGTTTGTCTAAATATAGTCGTAATCCAAAGATGAAGGAAAAACAAACGGTGCGTGTGTGTGTGTGCGTGTGTATGCACATGGCTTTGCGCATTCTGATTTATCAACGTGAAAAATGTTCCGTTATGGCTGAAACGTGCCTGGTCTGTGTGAAACGATCAAATGTATCACCGCTGTTTATTCATTTGGAGCCGTTTACTATGCTAGTTGTGCTGGAGCACGCTGCAGATGACTGCAGGCTGCACTGACGCTGGGGGAATCTGCTAAAAGGTCACAGGCAAAACAAGCTTGGCTGCAGGGAGGACATGCAGTTACAAGGAAGCACGTGTTGAAGATGCCTACAGCTCCTGGGCCGTCAAGCGTCTTTGAGACTCCGCTCAGTTTGCCGAGGAGTGTGTTTTCTCCGATTTGACTGCTGCGACAGCATGGGACACAGCACAATAACACAATGTATGTTGTGTGCTTGATGAGATTAGGACTCATAAAAGGTGGCTGCTTTATGCATGAAGAGGTGCAGCACAAAGCCTGCAGATGCATGTAAATGGCCGAAGGAGACAAGTGGCACAGATGGAAACGCCTCGATCCAGTAAATGAAGACCCATCTATACATATTTGATCGGTCCTGTACAGGCTGCAGAAGTTGAAGGCAATGTGGTAACTGTAAGCGTCTTTTTAAGAAGGATTTGTGCCAGTGAACTCCCTCCGTCAGCTGTATTTTGTGACTTGAAGCAGAGGGATTAATAGAGTGATGTTTCAGAGCATGTGAAACAAAATTCCAGTTCAAGTGATGCATTTTTGTTAAATGACAGAGATCAGTACAGTCCAAAAACACACTAAACAAAGGCTTTGGGGAGGAGTCTCTGAGATGGGGTTAGGATTCGACATGGTCAGACTGATACTGAGGTTCAAGGAGGTGTGTATTATAATACAGAATATATGTATATATATATATATAAATTAGTGCAACATCATCTAATACAATCTGCTATAATACTGAGTATGATGATATGACAACATATAGTAAAATGTATGTTCTGATATTATAAGACATGTAATAGGTGACAACAAAATCGGGGGGGGGTCTTCAAAGCATGTCAATGCGTCAGCATTTTAGTTTTATGCTGAGATTTCTCTGTGTACATACACACACACACACGCACATATTTTTCCATACACCCACGGTGCAGGGCAGGTGAGGAAGGGGGAGCTCGGGCCCCTCCTGCCTGGCCCCCAGTAGCACAGCTGGGGGCCCCAGCAGGAGACAGGCAAGGCAGCGAGTGGGGCTGTCCTCAGCCCCTCCCAGCTCCCCCCGGCCCCCCTTTCTCTTTTTAATTCTTTTTATTTGTATTGTTTTTTATTTGCTCTTTTCTCTTCATGTACATTAATCTGTCATTTCAGAGGCAGTCCTCCCCAGAGCTGCCTCCTGACCCTAACTGGGTCCCCCCAGATCTAGCCCCTATAACCCTTCCTGGGTTAGTTTCTAGCGAACTAGAAGTCCAGTTGCCTACGAATGAACCCTTTAAGTCTTGTTCTTAAACGTACTGACGGGATGCAAACGGGCTCTCTGGAGGGTCAGTTAGAACAAAGACAAGCGACGCCTTCATTTGGAGCCTTGGAGAGGAGCTGTTGATTCATCTCCATCATTGATGTGGAATCTCTCACATCTCAGATGCCTCTTGCTTTCTCCTGCTCATTTGAAGGTCCTCAAGTGGGCAGGAACCCACTGTGAGTTCAAAACATCCAGTGTTCAGATGTAGTAGCTGTAGAAGAGGGCTGATGTTCTGCTTTTCAGTTGTTTTCACCCAGAAAGTGTTTGGTATTGTAAATTCAACATCTCACATGATCTGATTCTGTTTCTGCCGGTTTGTGTTTTGGACCTCTCTCCTCGACCCTTTCTCTGCTTTTCACCCTCGGGAACATCACACATCTCCATTTTTGCTTCCATCTTTGCTTCCATCCGTCTGTTACGTCTACGGCCGCTCACAGGACTCTGACCGACTGTGTCACAGAAAAGACAGACTCAACCCAACCAGTCAGAGCATTGTTCTACCTCCAAATCAACGCTGTGTCCACCCGTCTCAGCGGATTCATCCATTCATCCAGATCCCACTGTCCCAAAACACATCCATTCAAAATCATCCACTCACCTCTTCACTCTCATCACCAAATTAAAAAGTTCCTCAACTTGGAGGAGTCTGAGCAGACTCTTCACCTGCTCTCTGCTCAGCTCTTCCTCCACAGACCACATCTGTCAGGGTCATCCATTTACCCAGAGTGGAAGTCAGAACCGTCTGAGAGGACAAGGGGGGGGGGTCCTCTCCAAGAGTCGCCCCTTCTTTCTGTTACCTGGGTGACAGCAGCCTCCCTCCTCAGACGCCAACCTGCTCTCCACTCGGAGTCTGTTCCACCGACCATCATACACTCACACCCAGCTCCCCTCAGGTTCAAATACGTCCAGAACGTGTGTGTAAATATCACCCAGAGCAAACCGCAGCATTGGACACGTCACCTCGGAGCTTTGTGTGATTGGCTAACGTGCTGTATGCAAAGATTGCATAAGGTCTTGTAAGATCTTTGCGATTGTGCACAGAGCAGAGAAGCATTCCCAGGAAACCCATTAGACTGTGTAGGGGGGGTTATGTCGAGCTGCATGAAGATGCATGTGCTGAAAGCAGCTCCTGCCTTCATGCTCTGGTATCTTCACTTTGGGAGGAGTAAGAGGTAGTTTGAACTCTGAATATGATTTCAGCGGGGTCACAGGTGGGAAGGAACAGAGGAAAATAAGGTTTAAGGAGCTTCCTTTGTCTTTTCCAGGCAGTCCATGACGATCATAGCAAAATGAGCCTTGTGCTGCCTGATTGAGATGAGTGTGTGTCTGTGTGGGAGTTGTGTGACGGGGTCAGCTGATGCAGGAAGATGGAACTCACAACAGCGCGTCGTGCCAAAGCGTTAATTCCTTCCTCTTGCTTTTTTTCTTTCTCTCTCGGTGACGTAATTCTCTTACATTCTGACACTTCTCACATCTGAAAGAATCTACATGAAAAGAACGACCAGCCTTTATGATCGGTGTGGTCAGCTGCCTCTACGCTGTCACTACTACAACATTTCAAACAGGTCATTTGGTGTCTCACACACACACACACACACACACACACACACACACACACACACCTGTCCTGGCGGCCGGTTTCAATGCACCATTCAGTGCATGCATCATATTCATCATCGTGCATTATTCAGTTTTGAATCAGGGACTGTCATCCCGCTGACGATCTAGCTTTCAAATTTAATAGCTCGGACAAGAATAGCCTTGACAGCACATTGCTGTCTGAATTCTCCATGACACGCCGGCCTCCAGATGTATCGTGGCCCATTTTGTGACTGGATCTGCTGCAGGCGCTGGATGAATTGGTGTTTTCTACGGTGTTTCCTGTTGCGAGGTACGAGCGGCCGTAGGCGTCGTAATCGGTCTGCTAGCTGTGTTGGGTGATTGTGTGCATGTGTCTGGGTGAACGGAACGCTGACCCAGGATGGGGGTTAGGTTCTGAATCTAGCATCCACAGTCATGGTCATCAATCAGTCAGGTATTGATCATCAGCCGTTATTGGATAGCTGCAGATTTCAGGGGGTTGGTACAGGAACGACGAGCTGTATGGTCATTTAAGTGGGTGCAAAGAAAGTTCTTGATGTTATCTCATATGTTGGTTTCCTTAACAGCCATGAAACAGTTTTGCCTCAAGCTTCAGTACAAGACAAGATTGTTCTGCTCTGATAGAGGTTACGTAAGTCTCATTTCCACAATCTGATGCAGCACTAATCCAATTTGGAGGTACATGTTTGGCTTTTGTTGTTTGGCATTTTCAAAATCTGTACATGTCACACAACAGAAACCATGGTTACTCGTTCGCTAAATAAAGATCTCGTTCACCTCGGTCACATGTGCACACTGATAACTCACTCAGGCATGCGTACATGAACAGGAACATGCTGTTCTTTCGGCCATATAATGTTTATTCCCATGAGAATACACAGAAAACAGATGACATTCCAGCACTGAACGATGATCTCTGTCTCTCTCTCTAATGACAAATGTATTGTTCAGCAACTGGAATACATAGTAAGATCCTCTGATATCACAGTGAAAGTAATACATCGATTGGACAAGTCTCTTTGAAACAGTTTAACAAGAGGGAGTGAAGGGATCTTCAAGTATCAGAGATCTAACTTTCCTTTCAATAGTTGTATAATACATTATCTGATAATATATTATAGAAATCCTATACCTTGCATGCCTAGAAAATACCCTGTATTTTTTTCTTGTATTAAACGTACTCAGCAGTGGGGGCATAGGGTGGATTCATGCATATAAGCGCTAACGTGTCCTTTCAAAGAAATGCTCAAAAATACTGTTGGTCAGGAGTGTCGGCTTCAAAACGTTTGGCCCCAAAGAGCCCTAAAGTACAGACACAGGGGTCAAAGAGAACAGTGTGTCAGGTCAAGGTACATTTCAAGTTAGAAGGTGAAGGGTTCTGGTTACACAGCCATGAGATTAGACCGAAAACCTGCTCCCATTGTCAATAGAACCAAGAAGTGATGCGAAAGAAAAGAAAAGTAACATTTTTCATTCCAAACCAATGGGAAACTGTTGACTTTCTCTTGCCGGTTATTTGAAATATGTATGTGATGTTTAAAACAGCAGAAATGCTTCATATAAATGTTCAAATCTACATTTCAATGTCACTTTGAACTGAGACCGTCATGCATCAGCCAGGAGGGGGGGTCAGTGGGGTTGTGTGGAGGGTCAACCCTTGGCTAATTGTGCTTCATGTACCAGGAAAAGGGCACCTATTCATGTTTAATCAACTGTAGTGGGACGGAATTAAACCGACCAGCCACACAGAATAAATAATACAAGCTTTTCCCAGTGTTTGCTAAACTCTTCTTGTTCATTTCAAACCCTTAACGTGATTATGAAATGAGGTACTGGAGACACACACACTGAAGGTTTGTATGTCTGCAGACACATTCTGAATGGTCTCTAAAAAGAAAAGGAAGTTTAGAATCCTGAGTTCCATCAATTCATATGTCTTGGACATTTCATCCAGGGGCCAGGAACACAAACCACAGTTATCCACTCATCTTCCCAATGTAGTTTTTAGCATGTTCACTCACGGCGCAACCTGGCGTCACACTCAAAAAAACAACCAAAAAAGACCCTTATAAATCCATGAAACATGCTAAAAGTTGCTGGAGCCAAAAGCCAAAAGGAACCTTGTCAAATAAACACTATGTAAAGGTGAACGTGGACCTCTGATGTCGATCACAACCATGTATTCACTGAATTCATTCAGGTGTACTCTCAGAGTCAAATGTAACATCGCTCATCTGCAATACTGGCAGTGTTAAAGGGGGAGGTGAGGAATAGATAGAGAAACATGAGGAGATATGCACGCTGACTGAATCTGTCAACCTGCTAATCTTCAGCGCGGTGACACAGGCCTTAAGGTGGGGGGGGGGCACGGATGAGTAACAACACCGACGGGGAATAATCACGTCCGTTTTCCCCTCACATGCTTAACAAACACCGGGAAGCTGTTTCCAATCACATCAGCCGAGATATGTGACTTCTGCTTTGCAGAGATGAAGGTGAACACACTCTGAAATGAGAATATTAGAGCGTCCGAGATGAGCCCGTGGTTCTGTGTCCAGGCTACCGGTCGGTGGGATACGTGAGCTGGTACACCAGTCAGTGGACAGTGTGATTATAAAAACCAGGCCCACCGCCTGTCATGAGTAGATATTCTGTAGATACGATATGTGTGTATGTGTACTTGTATGTGTCTAAAAAAGCACTATGCTATGGATTGACACTCTAGTAGAGGAGTATTGCACGGTTTGAGGGCTGGAGAAAGGTGCCTTGTATATCCAAGCATTGCAATGGAACAGGTTGGCCATTGACTAAGTGAAGTATTATACTGTCCAGTCTTTCCTGGGATTTCATCCATCAGCCAGGCAGTCCGTCCGCAAGGGCGGGCTGCTCCAAAGCAGCAGCCGAGCCATTGGTCTCTCCTCTGTCACCCCCCGTCTCTCGCTCCTCTTTGTCCTCGGCCTGGCTTAGCGGGTCCCAGCTGGATATGCGGTCAAGGGGGTCAAAAGTATGCGTTTTGGGTTCTGCGCTGAGGAGGGAAAGCTGAGGCAATAACGGGCCTTCCCGAAGTTTGGCAGCTAGCTCCTTGGCGCTGCAGGTGGGGGTGTTGGTCTCGTAGACTTCATGGAAGTTGTTGTAGTCTACCTCATAGAAGCCCTTCTCCAGAGAGAGAACCGGCGTGAAGCGGTAGCCCCAAAGCACCTCTGTGTCCAGGTAGGAACTCCTAGCTTGACATGTCATTCCTGTTAGAAGTACAGGGGGTGGGTGTGTGTATACAGAAACACACACACACACACACATGCACAGAGGGAAAGGAGTTGAAGGGGGAAAGAGACAATGCTAGTTATTTATTAATGCTTTTTCAATACCTGCACACAAGAAAGGAGCAGAAACCTGTACCAGGGGATTGTCATAGACCTCCACAGGAGAAAATACCACGTTTGGACAGACACACACTCATTTACTGACTTTGCAGAAGAAGTCATTGAGTGACAAGTGGACGTTTTAGGGTTTCATCATGAACCCTGGTAACTGAGACATTCTAGACTTCTTAACACAGATGAACACTTAATACAGATGAAGCTGGGAACATCAACTGTGTGATTTTATTGATTTGATACGCAGGATAATAGAGGCCCTTCTAGTTCCTGTTCACCTACATGAACAAATTGAGACTGAGACTAGTCTTGTATCTGGAGGATAAGAACTTTACATCTGATAGCGACAGAGCTTATGATCTGAGTTTCTTCCTTTGGATGGAAACATCTCCTCCACGTACACGTTCATGTCACTTACGTAATGTTTACCTGTGAGTGCCCGAACACCCTGACAGCACATGAGCTCAATGCCACGTTGACATGCTGTCGAATGTCACCACCAGCGCATGTGGACGGGCTCTTTGCATCTCTTTGCGCTGTTTTCCCTTTGGAAATCAGTGGCCCAGTTTCCATTTTAATTTTTTTTTCTCGACAGTTGTCGTTTCTGGCAAAAGATCATCAAAAACAATGCAGAGGCGTTGGCTTTCTAACGAGAAGGATCTCTCTTTGTTCAGAGCGAGCACTCCAAAAACATTACTGACGCCGCGAGGATCTGTGAGAACATTTCCCCATTTGTGTTATAAATATTCTGCTCTTAGCTTGGCTGTCTTTTGGTCTGCCTGTCTTTCAGCAGGAGTATGACAAACATCCTGGGATGATGTTCCTAAACCAACTGCTGCAACAGCCACATAAGATGTCTTAGGATTTTTGGCCAGCTGAGATAAGATGTCTTAGAAAGATGGATTTCTTTTTCCTTTATGGTGGAAGGGGGCCCTACATATGACTCTGGCCTCTGGCTTTGCATTTTCTTAGAGCCACTGAACTAAACAGCACCAGCTGCTCTGTCTGAAACAGATTCCAATCAGTAATTGATGTCCCTTTATTGAAAGAACGCGCTTGAGCTAATTTTCTGTCTATCGTAGTTTATCAGAACTCTGGACAAACAAACATCATCACTGAGTTATTCAATCCTGTTTGTTGTTCCAGAGTAATGTCCTGTGGTACCAGAGCAAACGTCCACGTCACATAGTTCACAGCAGCGCTGTGCTGAATTGTTATCGTTCATAAAAACACTTCTGTTATCACGAGCATTAGTGTCTCAGGTGAGCGTTGTGCTTGATATTTGCAGTGAGGCAAATCTCAAGACTCTCAATGCTTTTCTTCCTGGAGCTGAAACAAAAACCGACCATCTGGACGTGAGCAGTCGAAATAGATTGATATCAAACGTATGAAAAAACAGGGTTTTATCCTGGGTACGGACTAAGTTGTAGCTTTTGTTGTTTTCTAAAGACTATTTTTCTAGACGCCATGTTAAATGAAAGCAGATCTAACCCTGACGGTACACCTTTCACCTCTCTTATATTATTGTCAGACACAAGAACTGTCGGTAGGGATCTGACCAGCACACCGGCTCTGGGCTGAGGTGAATGTACTAAAACACCAGTCTTATGTTTGAAGATTCAGCCCTGAGGAGGATGGAACGATAAAATCCCCCAAAAGTCTCCAACAAATACACAGATCATAACTTCACGTAGATAAGGCAGTTTTCCATTCAGTTACTGTTGTGTGCACAGACTGGAAAATAACCAACGTCATAAAGTGAACGTGAGTAAACCCTGTTTTTGTTTTTTGTGCTTCTGCCTGCTGGTGCTTTGGTTGTTGCAGGTCTTATTGTTCATTCTTTGATGTCAAACTGATTTTATGATATATAGACACAAGGAAAGTGTTTACAGACGGTATAAGGAACATGACAAACACTGACTTTAAACCTATGATAGTGTTTCGTAACATGCAATTGTTTTGTGTCCTTCGTTCTTCTTTGTTTTTCCCTCAGGGCTTCCTGTACTTGTGTCTTGTGTTGACTAAGCTTATTATTTGTTCATTTGCAGTCTGACCTTGTGTTTCATGGTATCCTTCCCCTCAAGGCTTTCAGTACATACTCACGTCAGTAGCTGACCAAGCTTCGTGTTGCCATGTTGCATGTTGCATGCACTCCAACTCATTCCAGTACCAGACGCTAACATATCAGTCCTCATGTTTGTATGTGGTCCAATAATGACTGTCCCACCCTCTGCAAGGACAGTCCAAGTCCAATAGTCCAATACACAACGTACTATTAAAGTTAACTTTAATATTTGACCCCCCC
>CAAKHB010004531.1:35013-49412 GCA_901007665.1 Aeoliscus strigatus
ATCCGTTTGTCCTCTGAAACTGACAGAAAATGTCTCCAGGAGTTGAGACAGTAAAAGTAAAAGCACATGAAAAAAAAAATCACTGACACTCTCTAACGTTTGGTTTTTATCTGAAGTTGAAAATATCTTCATTGTATTTGATTGAAGTGGTGAGAATCGTTAGAGGTATACTACTACACTACCTGTATTGTTGCAAATTGCCTGTGTACCTGCGTTACCGACCCAGCAGTATTTGTTAACCTAGCGGCTGCTGGCTGTGTGTGTGTGTGTGTGTGTGTGTGTGTGTGTAGCATTCAAAGCCACTAGAGTGACTGAAGCCCCTCATGAATTGTTAAATGTAACGGTGCACAGAATCTCTCTCATCAGGTCTGACAATGACCAGCGTGTGGATTAGGCTGCAAATTGATTCATGATATCGACTGAGGTGCAGGAGAACACTTTGATTTTTCTCTGCTGAAAAATCCTAATTTGTCATGTGAAAACTCCTCTGCACTAACTGCTCAGGTAAGGATGTCTCCTGAACGTGTTAAAACTCTTCAGCGTGAATCACCCTGAACATGTGTTTTATGTACATACAGTACATCCATATGTGTAGGACGGAGCTGTTCCCCCTGTTCATTTGTTTGGTCGGTGACCACAAAGAATGCATGCGTGCAGTCAAGGACACGTTTTTCCGGCAATGAAAACACAAAACTGTCTTGTGGTCTACATATAGAGGAGGGGTCGGAGGGGTTGAGACCGTGATGAGAGGGGGAGGAGCAGCCTCCTTGTGTCCTTCCTGAATGTTGACGGAGATTTATGACTCTGCATCGTCCCTCCTCCTCCCGCTCAGTTCCAGGGGCACAGAGAGGAAGATGAGTAGGAGATGGCTGTCAGATACCACTGCTGGTGCCAGCCCCGACCAGCCAGGGAGCCAATTACGCCGGCTTATGGAACATCAAGGAGAGAGGCTTCGGTAATGAGGAGCTCGGGATTTGGCTGAGGGATACAAGTGGTGGACGAGGAGCTGTACTCAGCAGTCATCATGACGTGTCGGATGTCTTCGTTAGAACAACTGTGCCCCCGTTTGTGGAGCCGGGCATTGATGGTGGATGTGGATCAGCCCCCGGCGGCCCCCGGTCGCTCCCATCCAGGACATGTGTAATTATTTCCTCTCCTGAGGTTCCACCCTTCCCCTTATTGCCTCTGCGTGTTCATCCTCAGTTGCCTGCACCACCTCGCATTAATCACACAACACACATTGATAGAGCCTCTTGTTGGCGCACTCATTACTAAAAGTGCTCAGAGGAACCCTGTGATGTGGAGCCATTAGCGTTGAGTTGACGGGTGGGTATTCGATGTTATAATAAGGTCATCATATTCAAGCTCGGGGTCGTCTCACTCGGCCACAGATGAAAACAGTGTTTGATTCCAGAATGAAGAATGAAGAGACGACTGCTGCTTTTATAAGAATCCTTCTAATTCATCTGCTGACACGTTAGTGTCAGGACATCAGCTGATCAAACACGTCCTCACCCATCCACAACCCGTCAACCCGTGAAGAAATCAGAGGTCATACGTGATTTTCCTTGTATGAACCATGCAGAATGCGTCATCTTTTTCCTCCCTAATCCTCTCTGCGCTCTTTCATTTTCAATCCCTTCACCAGCCCACAACGATCATCACCCTCCCACCCACTCCTCCTTTGGCGTCATCCCTCTTCACGTTCTCTCACCTCCTCCCAGGCCTCATTAGCTCTGATTGATCCTCTTGTCAGGACTTATGTCATTTCGATGAACTGCATTGTTGCTGCTACCGCACAAAAAGAAAGAAAAGAACGACAGGGAACGGAAGTCAGACGGCGTCAGCACAGGGTGTGAATATTAAACTTTAACAGCAGTTTAGTTTTTAACAGCACAAAGAAATGTTGAACACATGAGCATGGAACAGCATCAATTATTAAAAACCTCTCTGAGCAAATGGGTGCAGCTGTAACTCCACCACATTTCCATCGTCAGTGTAATTCCACAAAAAGCACTCTATTTACATGTAACTACCACAATCTCCTCCCTCTACCTTGCTGACATCTTGGTATAATGACGGGGTCGGGACTAATCTGAGCCATCGACTACGTGGGACATCAGACTGATCCTGGACTGGATTGTCTTGCGCAGACCATTGTAAATCAGGTGTGTTGTTCACAGTCTTACCGTCCATGTAGAGAAAAGAGGAGTGCGGTGGATGTGAAAAGCTTTCGTCATGATCTGGCGTTCAGTGGTTGAAATCGATGTGAGCTGACTCACTGATGCCGAGGGGATGCGGCTCACTAGCAACTGTAGAAAACTGGAGATTGTGTGTGTTGTGTAGTTTTATGTCTGTTCAGAGGTTCAGCAGGACGGACTACATTAGTCGTCGAAGTGCTCGTCAAGGCAACGTGGATGACTGGTGCGTCTGTGAGTTTGGAGACGATGTGGAAACATGACGATGTCAGACAGACGACCTTCACGGAGCACGGAACCCCCACGGTGGTTACCGGCATCGGAATATTGGAACAAGGAGCAGTTATACACCAGACTGGATAAACACAAATATCCTACCCCCACGTGGGCAACTCTGGCTGCCTTACTGTTATGCTAATTAGGTTCAAGTTTTTCAAAACATTACGGCAGTTGCCATGACAATTTGTACTCCTTTATCTCTTTTTATGATGCCCACAGCTGAACGTACGGAGCGCAGACCTCCGGCAGTCCACCGCCAGTCCACCGCCAGTGACACCAAATGCTGTTTTTATTTCTTTATGAAGGTCACATGACACAAGGCATCTTTATTTATTCCATGCAAACAGCACGTTTCATTAGTTGTGTTCTTATGTTTGAAGGAGGGACCGACAGATCAGAGACAGTGACCCCCTGTGGTGATGAGAGGCAGAGCAGCATCTGCCACGTTGGACATATTTAGTTTGTAAAAAACAATCAAGTGATTTCCTGAACATCTGACAACCTCTTTTAAACGAGCTGCAGTCATCAAACACAACCTGCTGAGAGCTGCTGTCAGGTGGTGGACTTTTTACTGACAGATAAAACCTTGTAACATGTTCGCATTGCCGCTTGAAGCAGAAAGATTTGGTAGATCTCTGGCACCTTTCAGATAAGATCAGGTGGAGGGTGTGTAATATGCGAATAGATAGCCTCCGTCATTGAACCGCAGGTTCTTTACACGGCTTCATTTACATAAACACACATACACACACACAATACCACACAATGACACAAAGACGTAACAAGGGGTTGGAAATGTGATATGAAGGTGGAACAAGAGTGTTCCTGACCAGGTGTCACTTTACGTCTTTACGTTTACAAATCTTTCCTCACATGTGTCTGACCGGGTCTCTGAGAGTGAGAGATCATTTTAAGCTTTTAAAACGGATCGTGCGTCGTAACGTACATCTTCAATGCTGGGGAGCTGCCTGATTAGGCTGAAATGCTCTGAGCAGCAGATGTACGACAGGATGACGGGATCAGAACGTGACGGGAGAGGATTGAGCAGAGGAGGACAAAAAGGAATCTGTGATCCCCATGTGACTTTGGCTCCTCCAAATTGTTGATTGATTAAGCAGTGGGGGGGGGTCCCAAAGACCTCCTCCAAACCACACACATTTGTGCCGTCTCATCCAGGGAATATAAAATACATTTGATTTAAACAGCTGTGAGGTCCTGTAGTTCTGCAAAACACATTTGACTCTGTCGTCCGTCTGAGAATGTCCTCGGCAGGGGGGAGACTCGTCGGACCATGTTACGCAACTGAAATTCATTTTCTTACGCTCAGAGAGCTCCTTTAATTACACAGGATTTGATTTCTGAAGACAGAAACACTATGATCCCACTGATGACGACCGGTCTGACAGGGGACAAGCAGGTGGAGTCAATCCTCCACTGGAAAATCCCCACGATTCCAGAGGCTTCTATCTCTACATTCTTGACAGATAACATCAGTGTCTGCAGGCTTCTATTGACATGCACATCGCACCCAAAGGCATCAATACTTGATGCAGCGATCCCAGGATCAGTGTGATCAGGAGCTTTCTTGTTCCTTTCGTGCCAACACCTATGAATCGTCCAGACAATAGAAGGTTCTTGCACAAATACCTGCCGAGAATGAGGCTGCGAAGGGCATCGACGTCCTCTGACACAGAGACTCCCTGCATATGTTTGTGTGATCACAAGAGAGATGATTCACAAGCAGCCACATCGCACCGCTGGCGAACACGTGGCATTTTTACAGAGAATGACTGAGATGGAATATGAATGGTCAGCAGCAAGATGACCCAGCAAAATGGCTACCTGCACACACACACACACACACACACACACACACAAATTCAGTTCAACCCGAAGGAATCACAGAGTATAAAGCAACATAATGAATATTAAAACTATGTGAGTGTTGGCCAACCACGTCTACATAAAGTAGAAAAAAACACGCACACACACACACACACAAAATATTTGTCCACTGAGCACCATTTTTCAGCTCAGTTCTCCCGGCTACAATTTATAGTTTTTATTTATAATTTTACAATTTTACAATAAATCCAAATTGCAGCTTTTTTGAAAGTCATTAGAAACTCAGATGTGGTTTGTAACAGAGCATTGAACGCATGCACACACACACACACACACACACACACACACACACACACACACACCACACACACACATATATCTCGATGTAGTGCTAGTCTTCTTGTCATCACCATATGATGATCGTCAGCTGACCTCCAGCTGATGAACAGAAACTGTGACAGAAACCACTATTGTTCATGTGAGGGCTCCACTTAATGAGGGGAGAAACTGTCGGCATTCGCTATCACCTGGAGACATCTCGTTGTCATTAGCACTCCAGTGCTAATCCTCAGTCACACACACATCACACATTTGGATGAGGGCTGCGGGTGCTATTGCTGTGTATTTATGCTAATCACCCCCCCAGTAAAAGTGCAGAAGTCCACATCAGATCATGTGTTTGAATATGAATTTAAGAAGATCAAATACACACATAAACATGCAACACAAAAAATGAATACATGTGTGGTTGTAATGTAATAGTAATAATAATAATAATAATAATACATTTGATTTAAAGGTGCCTTTCAGGACACTCAAGGACGCTGTACAGTTACAGTAAAAAACAACAATAAAATATCAGCAATAATAAAATCAACCATGAGTGTGAAGTCAGAGTGTTGTTATGACACTGTAAACTTCACCTGTAAGCATCCATAGTAACATCACGTCCAATAAAACTTGATAAAATTCCCTTTTAAAGGCTGAAAACAATCTGCTGATCTTATCTGCTTCTTGTGCTTTTATCATTCTAATTCCGTGTCTTGCAGTGCTTTTCATCAAATGTCGTCCCTGCTGCGTTCAAGCTGCTAAACCTGCCCAGCAGTGAGTGGCGACATGTTCCGGTCACTGTCCGCTGCTCCTTCTTCTGAAACAAATAGGATCCAAACAAAGCAGGCGATTAAACAAACGGGCAAATCAACTTGTGAATAAAAAATTTGGAACACAAAGGACTTGACATTCTTTGACAACAAGCCTGATCTGGTTGTCGGTCATAACACTGCATTGTGGACGCGACACATTGTGCTGTAAGGAAATACTACAAGCTGGTTACAGAGAACAATAGAGGTGAAAAATGACTCCAATCACATCTCACACGTTCCCTCGCCCTCAGTATTCAGGGTGTTTTCAGATTCATGGACCGATGTGCTTCGACCCCAGAGAGCGATCGCTTTGGATCTTGTGCGTCTTTTCTTCTTCACAGCCTCTGGTGCCTAACTCCCATCACCTTTTTATAGTCGCACACATCTTTGGAGTGCTGGAGGAGGAGGAGGAGGAGGACGTTGGAGCTCCAGTCAAAGTGACAGCGCCGTTCCTGGGATGTGTTCCGTGTTTTTTATGGTACTGGCAGTCAGTTGCAGGCCTATGAGCACAAAGCGGTGTGAGATACACATTTTGAACACATCCAGTGGACGTGTAGGATTTTGTACCTGGTGATAGAGTGAAAGAATTTCCGCTGTGCTTCACTGCAGCCATTGTTCTGTGTGTACGAGGACCTTTCTTCGTCAGACGTGAGGGCGTTCGTCCAACGCTGGTGGCAATGAAACAAAAGAGGGCTTCTTCAAAACAGCAGTCAATAAATGTGTCGACGGTAAACAGTCCCACACGTTCAGTTGGTCATCCAGTCACAGAGGACCAGAACCACATGCACGTACAGTACACAGGCTTCTCATTTAAAGTGTCAACATCCATTTATGACTCTGAGAGGACTGAACTGTGATATCAGAACGAAGGAGAACAACTCTGACCTGGGAGTGTGGATCAAGGTCAGCCTGGCCCGTGGTGCCAGGCATCTGTGGGCTAAACACAGCCGACTGGATCGGGGGGAGGGTGTGTGTGTGTGTGTGTGTGTGTGTGTGTGTGTGTGTGTGTGTTTGATGTCTCTGTGGGCGTCAACATCCCCTGCACGATCTAAACCCACCATGGGAGGACAGTATAAATGTTCACAGGTGTGGTTCACCTTGCACAAGAGTAGGACACACGTGAACACTCCGCGGTGACGAGCAGAGGACACAGAGGAGACACATCGAGCTGGATGTTCCTCAGCTTCTGAACGTGCACTTCAATCCCAGAGGTGAGTCGGACTCGACGCAGTTACGAGTCTCAGCTGGACATAAATGAAGATAATGTGACACCAAAAATCGAGTGTGTATTATTGGTCATGTGGAGATCATGTGTAAACCCCGTTTACTTTTATGAGCTGCATCCGATACTCTGGAGATGGGAACAGAAAAGGGCAAAGTCCCAAGTCAGTGCCGTTCAGACAGAAGGAAGAACCAAAAATCACTGTGCAGTCTGGAAAGAAATCACAAGACAGACAGACTAAAAGACTTCTTGATCATGAATATTTCACTGAAAATGGATCGATGCCATTTTCACACATGTTGAAGTCCACTAATGTCCTTCCTAGCTGCTCTTTTGTATCCAGAATGATTAAAGCTGACTACCAGTGTGAGGGCTGAAAACAAAAACCTAATCTTGTTGCACTGGTCATTGTGTACAAATTAGCACTCGCCAACAAGCACGCTGTAATCCAATGGGCAGTCTGCATGACTTAGCAACAACAGAGGCTGCAGTTACAGTTTCAAGTGCGATATGAATAGAACTGACTGTCATGTCCACGAGCAGCTGGTCGGCCGGTCAGGTGTGCAAAATATATTTGAACAGATTTATTTGCTGCTGCATTTTTCTTGTTCTGTTGAGACGTGGAGACCAACATGCTAATTATTTGCTTCATTTGTCATGCTCTAGAGGAAACTATTCTTTCTCGTTACCTTCAGGTCTTCTCTGCTTCACTGAGGATCAGAACTGTAGACCAGAGCAGCTCAGAACACACTCACAGCACATGAGCACAGTGAGACTGAAGTCTGGAACCACAGCGAGACCACAGATCCTCAACCACCGAAACACCTCTTAGTTCACCAGAGTTTCCTCCAAGTCCACTGATCCTATTTCAGCATTCTTGTGTGGTCTGTATTTGTCGCTTGGTGCGCGTCACACATTGGATTCTGTCGAATATTTCAGTCACTTTGTTGAAGCCCTACATGGTCTTCTTGTGTTCAGTCCATTTCCTGATACGGTCAATGTCGTCTTGTAGGTTTTCCAAGATGTTGGAGTCATTTCGAAAGAACATCCAGGACTACATGGTTGAGAGGAGGAGTCGCAGGACCCGACTCGTGACCAAAGACGGCCGTTGCAACATTGAATACGGAAACATCAAGTACAGCAAACACTTTGCCTTCCTGGCTGACTTCTGGACCACCTTTGTGGAGATCCGGTGGCGCTTTGTCCTGTTCTTCTTCATCGCCTCGTTCACCCTCAGCTGGTTCATCTTTGGCCTCCTGTGGTACTGGATTGCCCGCAGCAATGGTGATCTGACATGGCAGAACCCCCCATCAGGCCACATGGCATGTGTGGATAATGTTGTCGGACTCACCACAGCGTTCCTGTACTCCCTCGAAACCCAGACAACCATTGGGTACGGCGGGCGAGCGCTCACTCCCCTGTGCCCCGGGGCCGTGGCCCTCCTCATCATCCAGTCCCTCCTCGGAGCCATCATCAACTGCTTCATGTGTGGGATCATCCTGTCCAAAATCTCGTTACCGAAAAAAAGAGCTAAGACCATCACGTTCAGTGACATGGCTGTGATCAGCCCCAAAAACGGGGCTCTCTGCTTGTCGATTCGAGTCGGCAACCTCCGCAAGACCCTGATGATAGGCAGCCAGATCTACGGCAAGCTGCTGAGAACCACCAACACACCGGATGGCGAGACCATCATCATGGACCAGGTGAACATTGAATTCATGCTGGACGCCGGGAAGGACAATCTCTTCTTTGTATGTCCCCTCACGCTGTATCACGTCATCGACAAGAGCAGCCCCTTCTTTGAGATGGCAGTGGACACGCTGCACAAGCAGGAGTTTGAGCTGGTGGTCTTCCTGGATGGAACCGCAGAGTCCACCAGCTCCTCCTGCCAAGTCCGGACATCCTTCATTCCTCAGGAGATCATGTGGGGCTACAATTTCTTGCCCATCATCTCCAGAAGCAAAGAGGGCAAGTACAGAGTCGACTTTTCCAACTTTTCCAAGGTCGTGCCAGTGGCCACTGCTCACTGTGCCTACTGTTTCCACAACATCAAGGGGCATCATCACCACTCCCGAGACGGACATGACAACCAGGGTTTCGAGGTGATTGATATCCACGATCATGCAAACGTCACCAAGATGTAAGATGGCGAAGATGGACAGGCGGAGTTGTAGCTCTCATTGACTGGACGTGGACTGGGGTGGAGATGGTGGACAGTGAAGCATTTAAACACGACTGCAGTTTGTTTGTTATTCCTTTGTGTCTGACACAGATACGCTGAGGAATCAGGACCGGGACACTTATTGTGAAGTGTTTGTGTGTTCGACCACGCCCGTCATTGTCTGCTGACCAAAAACCTGTTTTGAAAAAGCAAAGGCTGGGTCAGGTAAGATGGTTGGGACACTAGTGGAGACCACAAACAGAACGCTCTTCTGAAGAAACACACCTGCTTGTACTGTTGCTGCATGTCTGGCCTCACACCTCAGCTTTACTGAGGAGCCAAGTGTCACAAACGGTTTGTTGTGTAGAAACCATATGATTACTTGAATTTCCGCTGACCATGCTCCTAAATTTTAGGAGCCCAGAAGATTCTGAACGTGTTGGTTCGTGAATTGATGTAAGTAGGCTGCTGAGGACAAGGACGAACTTTGACATGAACCCTTTAAACGTGTGACTCTTTTGACACGGATGCACTGGGGCACGGTCATGAATGTCGTGAAGTCGTTGCTCTCAGGAGACACTTGAAGTATCGCTGCATGCAGCACAGACCATAGATTGGAAATCAAATGTCTGTTTGTCTCAGGGGGGAAAGGCTGGAATAAAGGCTATTTTTGCATATGGACAAGCTCTGTGTCGTCGGTGTCAACGTGAGCTGGAACATGAGGACTTTGATCAAAAAAGGTCAATGCGACGTCCTGACAGGTGTCGGCCCCTATCAGTTGTTTTCCTCAATAAACAAAGAGAAGTTGTGACAACAGAGGCAAAGTGTGGATGACGGGAGCTGGTGCTTACTGACCAGTATTTTACCTGCAGCTCATAAACACGAAACCACAACTCTCCGTTTGATGCACAGTGGCACTGCATCTGCAGACATGATACACCTCTGTGCAGCAGGGTGGAGCAGACAAAGAGGCCTGTGGAGGTTCTGGGTGTGTTCACCGGGCATGTGGCTCTGGTTGGTGTGATCAGGGCAGCAGCTGTTAATGAAATCAAATATTGTAAGTCGCATCATTTCATGATCTGACACTGTGTAAACCCCCCCTCTGATTGCTCCTTACAAATGGACTTCTGTGACTGAACCCGCCTGTTAAAAGTAACACTTACGCTCCCCCTTCACAGGGTCGAGTCTTTTTTAGTGCGTACTCGTTCATGTTCAGGCACCTTTGATTGACACGTTGTTATTCTGTGTTTATTCACAGACTCCAAATGGGAACAATTTAAGCTGTTTAATGAGCTGTGAGCGCTGGTCTTTGATACGGCACAATTAAATGGGTTGGGTTAACATAGTGGTCCCCACTGACCCCCTGAGGGACCTTTGTCGCGATTGTGCATGTGTGGAATAATCTGTAGCCTTGAGTCACCACATACACTGTGTCCAGTACACATGTACTTGATGCTTCCTTGATCTTTCGTGGTCCAGTGTGGCCGTCTGTCTTTCATCTGTAGATCAGACTGAATGGTTTTCTCTCCCCAGTGGCTCCGTATGTTCACACAGGACAGGATTCATTAATGTGACGTTCCACTTTCCGAGTACTGCTTCTTTGTAACCCGTGGTTACAACTTTGTAATTCCTCCGAAGTGTCTCCGTTGCCGACTGCGAAGGTATGGATGGTAACACACCTCCTTTATGGATCTTTTCTCGGGTCTTGTTGGGTTTCTTGTAATCATAGTACCTGAAACTACAATGAAATTATTGACAGTTTTTCCTAGTTTCCTATGAGATCAAGTCTGCAGGTGTAAGTTGTAGCATTCAGATGCCCAAAAAGGTATGTGACTTTCTCAGCCGGTCCTAAAATAACCTAAAACCACAACTGAGCTGGCTCAGTGGGATTGTGTTTTTTTCTTGAACATCACACAGGGTCTCCTGCATGAACATCCACCTCGGAGCAACTCGCCGCAAACTCTTACAGCCCGGAGGACTACTTTTCGTGACAGAGACGACAAAATGTCACAAGCAATAAAATAAAAATAAATCAAATCAGTGGCTGTTGAAGACCACAGATAACATGAGAGGTAAAAACATTTTATTTGTCACATTTTCCTATACAAAATCCCTTTTTCAAAAGGTATTACTTCATACACTGCAAGAATGACAATAATAATAATAATAATCATAATCATAATAATAATAATAATACACTGGTTAATTGTAAAATTATACAAACATATATTTATATATATATACATATATATATATATATATATACAAATATATATATGTATATATATATATTTGATATCCAAAATACATTGCATATATGAACTAGCACGGATTCATTTTGATTGATATTGCTCATGAGACATGGATGTTGGGGGGTGCATTAGAATATTTTTTTGATGCTATAAATTACATGTTCCCTTCTTATTTGTTCAAATGTAAGCGGACTGGAAGCTGGTTGGGGATATGAATACTGTATGGCTTATTCTGTATAAAATACCTAAAGTTCATTCATGCACAAGACAAGCTACCAGTTCCAGGGCTATTTGGCGTTAAAAGTGATTAACAGCGGGAAAAGAACCGTCATAATCACATTTTGCATAAAGACAAAGGCATCCCTGGTTACCGGACGAGGATTCAAGCAGACTGGATTTTTTTGGGACACGAGAAAGTGCACGTAAAGGCACTAAGAATGTTACAAAATGACTTCTAGAAGTAATAACAATAACAAGAAAAGTTCAAATGTATTGCCCAAATGTACAAATAAAAACGCTTCAAAATGCTGAACAAACTTCGCAGAAATGGACTCAAAAGGTTTGCATTTTTGACCGAGGTCAACTCGTATTAATTCTCTTGACTTTTTAATACTGTGTCACATATGAAAATAACTCTGCATAATTTATACAGTAAGTTGCTTTAATGCCTAGTTGACTGATGCTTATAAAATAATAAAAAATAGGTCTGACAAACGCACAGCGTTTGCGAATCTGAGGAGTTCTCTGTTCCATCTCGTCATTGGTTTTGTTCTCCGATCAACTACCTGGTTCCAAGTAATTTACTTTCAAGTGTCCCGTTTTCAGTTACTGATTAAGAATGGTTTTGTTATGAACAGTTCTGAACACCTGAAGGTGGATATGGTTTGACAAGAACCAACGACACCATGATCAGATCCTGCCAGGGGATTCATGTGCATTGTGCCGAGCTGAACACCAGCGGGAAAGTAACAACAGCAAACGTGTCGCTCTCCAAGGTCTGACATCGTGGTGCGTTGTCATGACGTCGTGGTGCGACCTCGGCGGTCCTGACTGGCCTTTCAAACAGAGAGATCATCTGCTCTTCAAAATCAAAAGTTGTCAGATTCCTTGTCAGGTGCAGCGACTGCTAATAATCGTTCAATCATTTTAAGATGTCATAGCGTCTCTCTTCATTGAGTGAGAAGTACGTTGTGGGAAAACAGCAGTTAAGGCACATACGGACACCGAGAGTGTCTCATTAATAACAGATGCACTGTAGATCTCCAAAGACTATCCAGTAAGCATCATGAAGTCGTGTTATGTGACGAAATTTAAATGACAAAATGAAAGCATCTGACAAGTTTTGATTTTGTCTTTTTTTTCCTGTTTTTTTCTTTTCTTTCACTCAGTTTACACTTAATTCACGAACCAGACAACCTTCACATTAATACTGACACGGTTGAGTGATAAAACATTTACAAATGGCTGAAAGGCCACAACACACCAGCAGCAGCCCGGTGTGTGGCCCCTGGAAATATCTGACCCGGGCTGCGTTATTTTTGCAGATTACATCTCGACTTTGCTTCCTCGGCGAAGCGGAGTCAACTGTGTATACATCACCGATCCTGAACTCCACATGCAACAAAGAAAGCATTTGAAGTAAGTGAGTTGACCCAGGTCAGCAAACATACAGCGCTCTCCTCTCTGGTATTTAACTCTTCTCCAGCCTTCCAGTTTGGAGGATAAATTAAATGGTGAATGGCATATTCCAGTTGCCAATTTTCATTCAGTGCTAAGAAAAGTCCATCTGTCTGAGAGCTCTTCCTCGTCCAACAAATTCCAGAAGACTCTCCACGCACATAAAACGATGCAGATGGAGCGATACGCAGGGACAGTGGAAACAGAAGGCTGAACAAGGAACCTGGACAACTGTAGACATTGGAAAGAGCTGATATTTTTTTAAAAACAGAGTACGTAATGTACACAGGAGGATGTAGATTGAGAGCCATAAATAACAGGCCCATGTCTTGTAGTGGAGCAGGAGGCAGACAGACTCGGCTTGTTCTTCTGTCCTCAGGCTTTGGCTTTGGGAAGGTTTCGTGAATGAGGTGCAGCTTGCAGCGGGGTGGAAAACAAAGTAGGCACAAGAAGCTCAGTCGTCCGTCCAAAACAAAGAAACAGTTGCTAGTCTTGTAAAGGTAAGTAGTATTCCATTCTGGACCGTAGCATCCCATTGTTTATAGATTCTTACAAATATAAAATATCGTCCTTCAACTGTTTCGTCCTTCATTCAGGAGTAACATTTCTTCATCAGAAACAAGGCCTCCATTGACCTCACCACCTCATCGTCAATGGGGGTGCAGGTCACCAATTGTGGCCTTGGAAACATGGAGGTTCAAAGGGATGGTGGAGGGTCGGACAGAGGCGTTTAATAGTAACTGCCCAGGTGGGAAGGCACGTGGGTGTTGGGGTGGCGGGGAACGTTTGGGTTGGGGTAGATGCCTGCGGTGGGCGAGCTCCAGTATGGAGCCGTTGGTCCAAAGAAGTTGGAGGAGGAGACTGGCATGGACGGAGGGTGAGGGGATACGAAGTTGACCTTCTGCTGGTGGCTGTGGTAGGAAGGCACATAGGCCAGGTCCGAGGGGTACTTGTACATGGACGACTCGGTCGGGTGTGGCTGCAGTGCCTGGGCGATGCCGTGGAAGTCAAACTTGTAGGCATAGCGCTTCCCGTGCACCTTGGTCATGATATTTTTGTCATAGTAGTAGCGCAGTGCACGGCTCAGCTTGTCGTAGTTCATGTTGGGCTTGCTCTTACGCTCACCCCAGCGCCGCGCCACCTCGTCTGGATCCGTCATCTTGAACTCGCCATTGGTGCCCTCCCAGGTGATGCAGCCGGCGTTGGCGCTGTCGGACAGGAGCTCCAGGAGGAACTGCCACAACTGAATCTGACCGGAACCTGATCGGAAACACAAAGAGAACGTCTCCGTTCAACGACGAGCCCTCCGAGCACTGACCATGATCACAGAGCACAACACGTCCATGGAAAATACTACATGGATGCAGTTCTCACCTGGATTGGCTAGGCGACTACTGGTGGGACCCAGAATCTGGTATGGATCTGTGGACGCGTGCGCGCGTGAGAGAGAGAGAGAGAGAGAGAGAGAGAGAGAGAGAGAGAGAGAGAGAGAGAGAGAGAGAGAGAGAGAGAGAGAGAGAGAGAGAGAGAGAGAGAGAGAGAGAGAGAGAGAGAGACAGAGAGAGAGAGAGAGAGAGAGAGAGAGAGAGAGAGACAGAGAGAGAGAGAGAGACAGAGAGAGAC
>CAAKHB010004534.1:5106-16917 GCA_901007665.1 Aeoliscus strigatus
GCCTCAGCCTGCCGCTGTACTCGCCGCTCAGTGATGTCGTGTCTCCGTACGTGCTCATCGACTCGGTGAGAACGCCTCCGACTGCCCAGCCGCTGACGCCGCTGACACCGCTGACGCCGCTGACACCGCTGACGCCGCTGACACTCTGGTCCTCCGCAGATCGTCCTGATGCCTCACTGCAGGAACATGGACGTGTTCGGTGCATCCGAGGGCGCCGGCAGTGGCTGGGAGACGTTCCAGCGCTACCGCTGCCTGGAGGACAGCCGCAGCGTCGTCAAGACGCCGCTGGCCGACGTCTGCCGCGACTTCATCTTCAGCATCTCGGCCGCGCTGCACCAGGGAGCCAAAGGTACCAGGCTGTGACCTTTGACCTCTGGGTCAGCTCACACACCGCTCTCTGATTGGCTGAATCCACCTTTCCTCACGTCTGATTGTTTTTCCTGCGCCTGTGTGTCCCAGAATGCCGCTGTGACCCCCAGGGGTCGCTCAGCGCCATGTGCGACCCCAGTGGAGGTCAGTGTAAGTGTCGACCCAATGTGGTCGGCCGGAGCTGCGACCGCTGCGCTCCAGCCACGTTCCAGTTCGGACCCAGCGGCTGCAGAGGTCAGAGGTCTCCAACTCATCAGTGATCGACATAGACACCGATCGACTCACCAAGTGTGTGTGTGTGTGTGTGTGTGTGCAGCGTGTGACTGCGACCTCCAGGGGTCAACCGGTCCGTTCTGCGACCCGCTGACGGGAGCTTGCGCCTGTGTCCCCGGCGCCACCGGGCGGCGCTGTGAGCGCTGTCAGACGGGTCACTGGGCGTTTCCCGCCTGCCGTCGCTGTGCCTGTAACGGACACTCGGAGGACTGCGACGACCACACGGGGCGCTGCAGCCGCTGCAGGGACCACAGCACGGGACACAGCTGTGACAGGTCACCGACACCCACGAGTCATACGCTCCACCACCACGCTTCCTGGACGGCACAGAGACTCAGCATGTGACTCGTCACAGAGCCAGAGACTGACAAGAGACTCGTCATGGAGACTGACAAGAGACTCAACACAGAGAATCGACGCAGAGACTGACAACAGACTCGACACAGACACTCGATGCAGAGACTGACAACAGACTCGACACAGAGACTGACAAGAGACTTGTCACAGAGACTCGTCACAGAGACTCAGGTCGAGCTGACCTCAGGTGACATCATCTTTATCCTCCTGTGCAGGTGTCTGGACGGTTACTATGGTGACCCAGTGCTGGGGTCAGGAGACCACTGCCGTCCCTGCATGTGTCCCGACGGTCCCGGCAGCCTGCGGCAGTTTGCGACAACTTGTTACCGTGGCGACGCCTCCCAGCAGGCCGTGTGTGTGTGCAGTGCCGGTTACAAAGGTGAAACAGGAAGTGACATCACTTCACGTCGAGAAGCTCAGGCGTTGTACGACCGCATCTCACTTGTTCTCCACAGGCGCTCGCTGCGACCAGTGCGCACCTGGTTACTATGGAAACCCTGGCGAGGAAGGGGGGCGGTGCGAGCCGTGTCAGTGCAACAATAACATTGACATGTTGGACCCGGAGTCGTGTGATGCCCGAACGGGCGAGTGCGTGCGCTGCCTGCACCACAGCGATGGCGCATCCTGCCAGAGCTGCCGGCTCGGTTACTATGGCGACGCGCTGCTGCAGGACTGCAGGAGTGAGTTCAGGTTGTGACGGTAACGTCCAGCAAGGCCGCCCGCGGCGAGCGTAACGGTGGGTCTGTGTCCTCAGAGTGCGTCTGTCACCCACTGGGAACCGACGGCACCAGCTGCCCGGTGCCTGGCGACTGTCACTGCGACCGCAACGATGGCCAGTGCCGCTGCCGCCCCAACGTGGTCGGCCGCCAGTGCAACCGCTGCGCGCCCGACACCTGGAACATGGCGAGTGGCGCCGGCTGTCAGGCCTGCGACTGCCACAGCGAGCACTCAGACGGGACGGCGTGTAACGAGGTGAGTGACAGTCACTTTCTGTGATGTCGGCGGAGCCGTCGACTGACGCTCGGCGCCCCCCGCAGGTCAGCGGTCAGTGCTCCTGTCGGCCCGGATTTGGCGGGAGAACCTGCAGCGAGTGCAAAGAGCTGTTCTGGGGAGAACCGGAGGTCCAGTGTCACGGTATGTCTGTGGGCGCGTGTTAGAGGGACGCCACTTCCTGTTTCACACCCACCACTTCCTGTTTCACACGTCTGTTGATTTCTGAGGCTCCGCTGACAGGTGTGTGTGTGTGTGTGTGTGTGTGTGTCCCTCAGAGTGTGATTGTGACCCTCTGGGCGTTGCCGAGCAGCAGTGTGACCGTTCCAGTGGTCAGTGTGTGTGCGTGGAGGGTGTGTCTGGCCGGCGCTGTGACACATGCGCGCGTGGATTCTCTGGAACGTTCCCCGCCTGCCACCGCTGCCACCGCTGCTTCCATGAGTGGGACGCCGCTGTGGGCCGGCTGACCAACCAGACGCACCTGCTCATCAACAAGCTAAACGCGGTGCGAGCGAGCGGCACTGCAGGCCCGTACAAGTCAACGCTGGCCGGCGTGGAGCGGAGCGCCGCTGCCATCCGGACCCTCCTGGACCAGAACCCGGCGGCACAGCCGCTGAGCGAGGTCCAGGACCTGCTACAGGAGACCAGGTGAGTGGTGGCCGCCCAACGGTGCTGCGCTGCAGCTCAACACGTGCTGACCTGCCTCTCTCTGCAGCGACCTGATGGCGTCACTGAGCGGCACCTTGAACCGCACGGAACACAACCTGGTCCAGGTGTCGGTTCTGGACGGATCGGCCGGACACAAACTGGACTCTGTGATGGCCGACGCCCACAAGCTGCAGCGGACGGTGCAAAAGCTGCTGGAGCAGGTGGAGGTCATCAGGAACTCTGATGTCAGAGGTGACTGGAGGTCGAGGGTCGGAGGTCATGAGGTCTCCAGAGTGTGTCTGGATAAGGGAAATCTACTTCCTGTGTGTTGACAGGGGCAACGGTCAGTGTCAGGAAGTACTTCCTGCAGTCGCAGGAGGCAGCGGCTCGAGCCGACGCCTCCTTGACCGCCGTCACAAGCTCCTCCCACCTGAGGGAGGAGACGGAGGAGAAGATAAACGACATCGGACGCGAGTTTGAGCGCCGACATGAAAGGCGTGCGCAGAGTCTGGATGCGCTGGCGGTCGAGCTGCAGACGCTGGATCTGAGCGCGCTCAGTCGTCAGGTGAGGGTGAGGTGACTGACGTCAGCGTGGCTCCGGTTGACGTTGTTCTGTTCCAGTGTTCTGAAGTTGTAAACGTCCGACTTTCTGTCCTGATATTCACACATTCTGGCCTGACTTTCTGTTCTTAATTCCCAACGTTCCGTTTTGATGGTCCGGTCCAATATTCCGACGTTCCGGTGTGACCTTCCGTCGTTCTCAGGTCTGCGGGGGCCCAGCGGATCGGGACTCGTGCTTGTCGTCGCCCTGCGGCGGTCTGACCTGTGTGGATTCTGAGGGTCGGACCCGGTGCGGCGGCACCGGTTGCGGCGGTGCTCTGACGACGGCGACGAATAGCTGGAAGGACGTGAAGGAGTCTGAACGGGAGCTGGTCGGCGCCGTGGAGGAGGTGGAGAAGCTCTCCAGGATGGTGAGGGTCTGCTTGGCACTGGCTCTGGATCCGATGGGGTTCCGGTTCGGCTCAGTGCTGGTTCTGGTTCTTGTCCAGCTCGGCGGGCCCTCTAACGGAGTTCTGTCTCCAGGTGTCGGAGGCCAAGGCAAAGGCGGACGCAGCGAAGCTCAGTACTCAGGAGGTTCTGGTGAAGACCAACAGAACCAAACACAGAGTGGACCGGAGCAACGACGAACTCAGGAGCCTCATCAGACACATCCGGGACTTCCTGACACGTACGGACACCACTTCCTGTTCCACTTCCTGGTCACAGGCGTCACGGAACAAAATCCAGCATGACGTCTCACTTTAGCGTAGCATGTTCATCCTCACAAACCCGATCCATCACCTGGTAGATCAACCTCCAGAGGGACATCAGAGGGTCTTCGGGGGGGGCTGTTTTCAGGAGTGTCTGGTGGTCTTGGGAGGGTCTTCGGGGGTCTGTCCGGCAGTTATATGGTCTGGACCTGTCGGTGCGTGTCTTGCAGAGGACGCGGCGGACCTGGAGAGCATCGAGCTGGTGGCCAACGAGGTTCTAGCAATGCAGATGCCGACGTCGGCGTCTCAGCTCCAGAACCTGACGAAGGAGATCCGGCAGAAAGTGGGCGAGCTGGGACACGTGGAGACCATTCTGCAGCAGAGCGCAGGAGACATCCACAGAGCCGAGGAGCTGCTGGAGCAGGCCGTGGCCGCCAGGTGGGTGGACGCCCCCGTCCGAAGGTCTCCGATTGGATGCACTGTGACATCATGTGACCGCCTGCGTTCCTCAGGGAGGCAGCGGCGAGCGTCAAGTTCTCCACCGAGATGGTCAGAGAAGCTCTGGAGGAAGCTCAGAAAGCTCAGACGGGCGCCAGCGGCGCCGTCCAGCAGGCCGCCGCCGACATCCTCAGCACCAACCGGCTGCTGTCCTCCGTCAGTCCGCTGCTGCCAGCACGTTTACCGGGAACGTCGGGAACAGAAAGTGACGTGTTGTGTGTTCACATGATGTCCAGGTGGATTTGGAGACCACGGAGGCAGAGCTGAAGCTCAGCAACGCCACCCAGAGGCTTCAGCAGCTGGAGCAGGACGTGACGCTGCTGAGGAACCAAAGCACCAACACCAGGTGGAGCACCGAACGCACCAATCAGGGTGCAGCTAGCATCGCGCAGCTCACCGAGGAGCTGAAGAAGGTGAGGTCCCCTGCTCAGGTACGTCCACCTCAGGTGCAGCAGAACCTACGATGTCCCGTCTGTCCAGGAACTCGACTCGGAGCTGAAGGAGAGGTACGCCGTCGCCGAGCAGCTGATTGGTCAGAAGGCAGGGGGCGTGGGCGATGCAAAGAAGAGGGCAGAGTCGCTACAGAAAGAAGCCAAACAGTTGCTGCTGCAGGCGGGGGCACAGCTGCAGCTGCTCAGAGGTGACAGCGTCATGACATCACACTCAGGCTCCGCCCACTTCTGACGTCCTGTCGCCATAGTTACTCAGACTGACACTGTGCGTGGTTGTTTCAGGGCTGGAGAAGTTGTACGAGGACAACCAGCGTACGCTGGAGGCCAAGGCTGAGCAGCTGGTGCTTCTGGAGGCTTCCGTCAGAGACCTGCTGCAGCAAATCAGCCACAAGGTCACCGTATACAGCACCTGCCTCTTCTAGGGTTGGAGGTCACCTGTCTGTCCTAGGGTCAGGGGTCACACATATTCTTCCTTTGTAAACGGAAACAATCAGACAACAGATGTTCCTCAGACATTGATCAACTGTTTAATTGAAGTCACATTTATAATAAAACTGTAATAAATGTAATAAATCCTGATTGGTTGGTTCGTTCCACTGAGCACCTCAACACAGGTCAGCTGAGGACCTCGTCACCTGCTGCCAGCGGATGCTAACATGTACGCTCTAGGTGACGTGACTAACGTGTGCAGCAGTTGGTCCAATCAGAAGGTCAGCAGCTAGTCGGGAGGCGGTCCGTCCTCTGACTCGTCCATGATCCTCTGGAGAAGCTCCAGACCCTCCAATGACACAGTCAGGGTCCCAACGCGCTGACCGCTGCCGTCCACGTCCTCCACTGCTCACACACACACACACACACACAGGGCACCATCGATCAATTTGTGCGTTCGTGCGTGCCTGTGTGTGTGTGTGTGTGTGTGTGTGTTCCCACCTGTCAGACAGGTCTCCACCAGATCCTGTTGTTTCTCCAGGATCTCAGAGATCCTTAGAAAGGCCACGCCCACATCTTCACACTCCTTCTCTTGCTCGTTCTCCTCCGCCGGCTCGCTGACCACCGTGAACCGGATCCTGTCCAACAACGATGACATCATCTTCAATGCTCATCATCCTCGACTGAGGTTTCATGTAAACAAACATCAGCTGGTCCCTCACCGTTCCATCTGAGGTCTCCGACCCTGAAGAACCTCCTTCAACAGCTGCCGACGCACTGCACCTGCACTGGAGTCCACTGGAAACACTGGGGGGAGGGGGGTGGTAGTAGTGAGGATGGCGTCTGTCTGAAGCTGTGGGGCGGGACTTCCTGTTGGTACCTGAGCGGTGGTTGAAGTGGAGGCATTCTCCTTGGGGGGGTTTGGGCAGTGACAGCGGTGTCTCCTCGGTGGGGAGGTCCAGAAGACTGAACTCCACAAACAGACGCTCCACGCTGATGTCCTGAGCCGCACGGGACCACGGGTCCAGACTGAGGGACACCACCTCCAGACAGAGGAGCTCCGCCCCCTGGAACGGGACCAGTATGACCACCTGTGTACCAGTACTACAGTACGACCACCTGCGTACCACTACTACAGTACTACCACCTGTGTACCAGTACTACAACACAACGGGATCAGTAGTACAACGTGTGTACAAGTACAACAACACAATGGGATCGGTACTACAACGTGCATGCGAGTACTACAGGCGATCCAGGCGTGACCTCACTCACCTTCCTCCTCTCAGACGAGCTGAGAACCACGCTGTCGTCACTGTCCCACTGACACTGATCCTCGACCACTGCAACACACAGGTCAGAGGTCACAGGTCATAGCCCCCCCCACACAGGTCAGAGGTCATAGTCCCCCCCACACACAGGCCATGGATGCTCACCGTCGATGGTCTCCGACTCGTCCGAGTCCTCAGACAGACTTGCTGTGACCAGTTGTCCCTCAGAGACCTGGGACTCGTCCTCGTCCTGAGCTGAGCTGGGACCAGACGGGACCTGGAGACACAGACCCCGGGTCTTCACCAGCGTCCTCCAGAGTGTCTCTGGGGTCAAAGACACTCACCTGCTTCTCGTCAGCTGACGCGTCAACAAACGTAACCTTCTTGGGGAGGAGCTCCTCCTGTCCCGGCGCCCCCTGCTGGACGTTCTTTGGACCGATGTCTTCTGTCGTCCTGTCCCTCATCCGTCCGTCCTGCTCGGCTCCCGCGTCGGGCTGCCGGTCCCCGAGCTCCTCTGCGCCACCGCCGCCGTCCTCTGAAGGGACGTACTCAAACGTCCACCACAGCGAGACCTCCAGCTGCCCAGCATCGAGTCCGGACGGGTCGGTCAGCTCAAACACACCTGGAGACCAGAGACGTGTTAGACGACGGCCTGTGTCGGTCCGGTTCTGGTCCTCCGGTCCCTTCTCACCTGCCACGTTGTGGTTGTGGACCAGCGGGCTCAGGGGAACCGCAGCTTTCCCCACGTACACGTCCATCTGCTCCTCCTTGAAGTCAAACACGTAGAAGCAGAGGTGGGCGGCGCTCAGGTAGCGGTGCAGGTGCAGGTCCATGGGGACGGAGTAGGTTCTGAGGTGGTTGAAGTCGGGGTGTCGGCTGTCTTCCACTGTGGGGGTGGGGCAGTCGGGGAAGTCAAAGAACCTGTAGACCACGTAGGGGCTGGGCGGGTGAGGGCGGGCGGAGCGCAGGTCCGAGCAGCGTCGCACACCAACCAGCAGCTGGTTCCAGGCGCCAGCGGGCGGCTGTGGAGGTCGCACGCAGCTCAGTGAACGACCTTTGACCTCTGTCACCTGTCACTTCCCGTCGGCGATCACCTACCTGCGCGGCCTGCAGCTGCTCTGTGGTCAGACGGAACGTCTCTGGCAGCGGAACCCGCAGCTGCATCCAGTACTCCAGAAAACCAAAGGGACGCACGTCCTCAGAGACACCTGAAGGAACCGGCAGCGTTAGCAGCAGCGCGTCGATAACAACCAACAGGATGTAACGTCATGAGACAGACTGAGCGACGGCTGTCAGCTCAGCTACGAGCTGGGAGCTGGGTATTTTAGGTGAGCTACAAACTAGGCTAACGTACAAGGTAAGCTAGCATCTCACCAGCCAGCAGTACGGTTCCGTGCACCCTCCCGTCCTGCAGCTGCAACTGCAGCAGGTGGATCTGTCCTCGGGCTACGGTTCTCCAGTCCAGACCCAGAGCCTGATGCAGCTCTACGGTGATGACGCCGTGTTGGAGAAGCTGGAGGAGGCTCTGGTCCATGTTCACCACGTACTCCGACGTGGAGCCGTACCTGGGCCTGGGGCCCGTCACAGCCGGGGTGACGTGCAGCTCAGACAGGTGGAAGTTGTAGGTGCAGAAGGTCGAAGGTTCTCTATCGCCCAGAACCTCAAGGGCGGAGGGAGACAGATCGGCACCGACCAGCTGAAGTTCTAGGATGTTCTGACCTTGTTCCAGGAGACACGTCTGACCTGGTTCTTCAGTGGGAATGTCTTTGAAGACTGGAGCTTTGCTGGTGTACGCCACGTTCCTGAGCTGAGCTGAGGAACCAAAAACACACAGTGGACCCATCAGAACCCAGACAGAATCCAGAGGACCATGGGACATTACCTCCTAGGTTCTGGATCTTGGTGGACTGGGCCTCCAGCAACTGGGCCTGACGTGCCAGCTTCTGTTTGTACTCCACGTTGTCATGTTCCATCTTCATCCGGACGGCGTCCAGCTCCGCCTGCACACATCAGCTGTCAGCGTTCTTAGTGTGTTAGCTAGCAGGCTAGCACCCTGCGGGTCTGAAGGACCTTGTAGTCGTTGCTGATGCGGCTCTCCACACTCAGGAGGTTGCGGGTCTTCTCCAGCTCCTGGATGGTCTCTGCGTGAGCCGCTCGCAGCTCTCGCGTGGCACCGCTCTCCGTGACGGCACCGTCCAACTCAGTGAGGAAGGACAGCGCGCTGCTCTGCTGCGCCCGATGGGTCTGACACGTCAGAGAACATTTGAAGGAACCACATCCAGAGGCATCACAAGACTGAAGCATAACACTCCAGGGCCCCCAGGGCCACTTACCTTGACGAGCAGCAGAGCCTCAGCCAGTTCAGACTCATCGTACTCGCTCTCCTTGAACGGATATCCAAGAAACAGCTGCAAGTCAGTGACTTTTGAACTTGGCAGATACCATGAGGTGTGTGTGTGTTGTGGGGGGGTTCAGACGTCCTCACCCGGCTGAAGAATGTCAGGCGCTCGTTCAGCTGCTCCAGCTGCTGCTTCTGTTCCACCAGCTCAATGTGGAGCTTCTTGTTCTCCTCCGTCAGCTTCTCGCGTGCGTCTGGAAAACAGCAGGTCAGCTGACTGCATCATGGACCAATCCTAACCCCCCACAACCACCCCCCTGGTCAGAAGAACAAGAACCTCGCTCAGCTTTCACTTTGTCCAGGATCTCGTTCCTGTCCAGCAGGTCGGCGTTCAGCGCCGACTCCAGCTGACTGATCTGGAAGCGGAGCTGCTGCTCCAGAACGTTCCACTGTTGCTGCTGAGACACATCCAGGGCTCTGGAGACACACAAACAGAGCTCTGGAGAAAACGCTGGATCATCATAAAACTGAGAAGAACCCGTACACTGTGTGGGGTCACTGTGGACGGGCCAGTGAAGGAGGCGTCTACCTGGACAGCAGCTGGTCGTTGTCCTCCTTCAGAAGGTCCCTCTCCTGCTCCAGTTCCCTGATTCGCTCCTGCAGCTGCAACAGAGGAGATGAAGGATGAGGTGTGAGGAGGACAGGTGGACGGATGCAAAGGAGGGGGGTGAGAACCTGTTCCGTCTTCATGCCGGACACAGCTGATGTCTGCAGCTTCTTCTCCATGTCCAGACTCTTCAGACGCTCATCCTTCACCTGCGCCGACAGCTCGTCCACCTTCGTCATCGCTGCGTCGTGACTCAGCTTCAGCATCTTCTGACTCTGGATGAGACAAGAGACCATCAGCAGAAGACCCCCACCCCCCCGTCCCCCATCGTCCTGTCCTCTCGTCTCACCTCCTGCAGCTGGAGGAAGCGCCCCTCCAGCTCGGTGACGGTGTTGGAGCGCTCCGACAGCTGCTTCTGCAGTTTTATTAGATTCACATTGTTGCTGACGTGTGACCTGCGGCAGAGAGGCTGGTGAGACGGGTCACGTGACCAGACGTCGACAGTCCCGTGAAGGTGGCTACCTGAGCTTGGAGGTCTGCTGCTGGCGCATCTGCAGGAGGCGCTCTTCATGCTCCTCCTCCTTCCTCCTCAGCTCATCCCGCAGCATGTCCGCGGCGCCCTGCAGCTCGTCCATGTGGCTCCGCTGGGACTCCACCACGTTCTCCCTGGAACATGGACGGTTACGACAGCGTGGGGATGTTAGCATGAGAACGTCAGCGTGGGGACATGGATGGGAGAGTAACCGCAACAGCACCACATGCTGCTGACGGCGTGCTGACAGTCGTCCTCCTAACAGACAACAACATTCTGATGCGTTCTCACGACATGCCGACTCACAGGTTGCGGATCTCGGCCCGTGCCTCCTCCAGCAGACTGTGTCCGTAGCGAGGCAGCTGACTGGTCGGAGGTCTGGCTCCGCCCTCCAGGCTCCTGGTACCTGTGAGTTGGCGTTACAGATTTAGTTGCCACTTCCTGGTCGGCCTGATGACATCGGTCACAGGGTCACGGGAACATAATGGTGCGTCTGACTGGAACACGTCGTCTGTCACGTACTTCTTGGCCGGCAGGGCGACGAGGTCTCCCGCAGCTTCCTAAGGCCAGAGTTGACCCGGGACCGGACGTGGTCGTACGGCGTCACCCGGCTCTGCGCGCTGAGGACTTGCTGCTTCGCCAGGAGGAGGCGCTGTTTCAACCGCTCGTTCTCCACCTGCAGCGTTCGCACCTTCTCCTGCGTCTCCTCCATCATCTCCTCCATCTCCACGTCCCTCAGCTTCGATGGTGGTACATCGCCCGCCGCCAGGCGCTCCATGCGCCGCCGGTCCTTCACCAGCCGCATCAACTTGGTGGCCAGTCTGGGCGGGTGGGGGGGGTCATAGGTTACAGGTCACAGAGGGAGCGACGGCGCTCAGGCGTAGCGGTCCACTCACTTCTTCATCTTGTCGTCCTGGCTGTGGATGTGCTGTTTGAGCTGCAGCGATTCGCCCTGCAGACGCAGCACCTGGTCCTCCAGCTCGTCCCGGGACACCCGGGACAGGTCCTGACGAACCCGAGTGTGTTGGTGAAGCATTGGATCTGTGAGCAGGAAGAGAATGAACCAACAGGCTCTGCCCACACGGCAGCAAATCGTCTGAGTGTCTGCGTCGAGTGTGTGTCGGTCTCTCTGCTCTTCGGTATCTTTGTTTCCTTTGTATCTCGCCCACTACAGCCGGGTGTCCGTCACGCTCCTCCTCCTGACCCCCTTCAGGTCGGTTCTACGTTCTCTACAGACACAACGTGACGCAAACCGTCTCCAGAGTAGAGGAGGCAGTGACTCACCTGGGGACAGGGGGACGGTGTCTCTGACGGGGACGTCAGCAGCCGTCTCGTCCAGGACCACAGACATTGTGTCCAGCCGGAAATGACGCATCAAACAAACAAACTGCTGAGAGTATGTTCGATGGATCACTCATTTCACCGAACCGAACCGAATCACTGAGTCCAACCAGCTGACGGTTCAGTTGGCATCAAACGCCAGCTGACACGGAATCCGTTCGAGGAAAAACAGCCGCAAACACGCGGGGCGGAAGTTACTTTGATGTTCAAACTCCGTTAGAGGCGATGGCTAACTGCTCCGGCTAACGGTTAGCTCACCTGCTAACGAGGCCAAAACATGGAGCACAACCGGCTAGCTAGCGACTAGCTAGCGACTAGCTAGCGAGCAGCTAGCGACTAGCTAGCGAGCAGCTAGCGACTAGCTAGCGAGCAGCTAGCAAACAGCGTCTTTGTCCTTCTCACAGTTCGACCATGAACCGTCGTTCCATGCAATGTTCCGTTCCTTCTGCTCGGACG
>CAAKHB010004535.1:9148-65746 GCA_901007665.1 Aeoliscus strigatus
GTGTGTGCAAACAGCTGCTTAGCTGCACTGATAAGAGCCAGTAACCTGCAGATGATCAGCTGTCACACTCAGCTGCGTCTCTTTGCACCGTCTGATGACAGCGACAGTCATGAGTTCTGCTTCAATGAACCTCTGTGATCAGCAGAAGGTGACACGCTGCCGGCAGTGCAGTTACTCAGTGACATGTAAACTCATAGGCGCCACAGCCTTGTGAGTGTCATGCAGTTTTTAACCGAGATTAACAACCTCAAGGACAAACGCAATAAATGTTTGATGGCGTCGCCAGCGTGAACCTGGCTCCTTTCTGACCACCGTTTTTGTCTAGTACGTAGAGCGCACCACTCTCTCAAGCAGGAAAGGGGAGGTGGATTTCAAGCTGGACGGATGAAGCAGCTGTGGTGCAGGCAGAGAAAGGAACAAAGCAGCCTACTGTCCCCCCGACACACACACCCCTAGTCCACTCAAGGATAGGACAAACTGACTCTACGAAAGACAACAAAGAAACACTCAACTGAAGGTTTCAGTTACAATCGACTCTTTGGGGGGAGGGGGGGTAGAAAAAAACTAAAGGTCTTCATTACCACAGAGGCCGTGCTGAACGAACCGTGGAAATGGAGTTAGCGGGTTCCGTCTGTCCTTCGGGACCCCGTCCTCCCCTCAGGCTAATCTTCAGACTAATAAACGCAAGAGATCAGCACAGTGCCGACTGACGGTTTAAATCTAATCACAGCCGAGGTTTTATTTTAAGGGAATAAGTCTGAAATAGTAGGCCATTCTTTTTGAAAATAAGCCATTATGTGCTCTAATGTGTGTGCTGTAACTCAGAAACTCAGTGTCAGAGATCAGCAAAAGCTCTGATGAGCAGAGGAGACACAACACTCAACCTGTCGGGTTTTCAGTCACCACAGGGTAAAACAAAGTGACCGTGACCATGAATGTTTCCCACGACTCCCAGGTGGAGGCAAATAATGAGAGTGAAGGCATTTTCTAACAGTAGAAAGTGTTGAATGACCAGAAAAGAAACAGATACTTCATTACTGCATCAGTGCATTCATCCACGTTTTCCTCCTCAGGGTTCCTCCTCTTTTTTTAAATCTATATATGTCCGTAAAACAGCCAGGTAATGTTTTTGGTTCATTAATTGTTCAGATGTTTGGTGTTTGGCTGCTCATGTGCAGTAGTTCCATCAGGACCACAGTGAACAGACCAAACTGGAAACAAATACTACGACTGCAGATACTTCAGATGCTTTTTCAAATGTTTCATCAACTTATGCTGGGAAATGAGGTGAGGTGAAGGTTGGGTTTATTTCAGGGAGACCGCCGAGTCATTTCCCGCCTCCGTCTCGTGGCCGGGGTGCGGCCCTTTGGCTCATTGTCCGTCAGGGGTGGTGAACCTTTGGCAGCGTGGAATGTGGCATTGTCCAGGATCCCATGGGACCCAGTCACCCAGCAGCAGCAGCAGCAGCAGCAGCAGCAGCACCCACACTCACAGGGTTCAGGTTCAGACCCTGACCTGGCCCACGGGGGTGGTGGGACAACGCTGCTATTGTGTGGACTGGCGTCACGAAGATGTCTCAGTTAGAGAGTTATGATTTGTATAGATGATAAATCAGCTGATTAATATTCACATTAGACTCTTGTCGACCGAGTCACAGCCGTTTCATGTGTGCTACTCAGGTTAGACTCTTCTGACATTTAAAAACATGTGAACATTCGTTGATATTAAAAAAGGCCAAAGAGGGTTTGGGTCTCTGGTGCACCATCGTTTCCTGTCCCTGTTCGACTTTCTGCTCCACTTAGGAACAAGTCCTAGGTGTGTGTCTGTGTTTCTCTCGCTGGTTTGGAAAATCACACATCCAATGATGTGTTCAGTTGAATAGCGTGTCCAGTTGAGTTTGAGTTAAATCCTGAGGAAACCGCACACACACACACACACACACAAACCACACACACACCCTGCCCTGTCGTGCACCATTTCCACAGGAACACAACCCCGCAGTCCAACAAAAGGTGAAGGAAGGGTGACTCCAAAACGCTGTCACATGCAGCACAAACACACACGTATGGACAACACGTGCACGCCCATGTGTTCGCCCGATGCCAGTCAGCCGACGAGTACGAGTGTATCTGATCCTGTCGGACAAACACAATGTTGTGCACTTTATTAGTCAAACAGAGTGTGAACAATACGCAGCTTTGTGTCGGAGGATTCACTGAAAGTAAAACTGCTGCAGCTGGAAATATTGTTCTCTTGTTCTCAGACCCACGTGATGTTTAACTGGCATCTGTGACATTTTATGATTTCATGATGCCTGTCACATCCACTCAGCTGCTCCAGGTAAACAAATCATCGTGTGTGACGACCTCAGCTACTGTTTGTTCTGCTGCTATGGGAGCTGCCAAGCAGTGCTGCTGCTTGATAAATCAGATTTTCATTGTTAGTATGTGCTAGAAGAATGTTTTTAAAATTGTCTAATGGCAATAAATATAGGGAAAGTGTGTGTATATTTGACCTATCAAACAGTGAATGTGTCCTATTCAGTGTATGCCATTCAGCTTCAAGACTATTTGGCGTTGGGTACGGCTGAGACTTGAGGACATGTGGAAATTTTTGACAATCTTGTTGCTGCGGTACGAAGATCCGCTCGCTTTCAGATACTATCGCTTGAAGTAAACAAAGAAAAACACTTTTAACGGGAACAAAACAAAACACAGCACTGAGTCTCCTCATATCATGCTGGACTATTGAAGGGAGGATTGAGACGACAATGAGGCGTAATCACTCACAACAATGGCAGGAAACGTGCACAGGCGTCCTGCGTTCTGAGGAAGGCCGAGAGTCCCATGGACAGCAGCAGCAGGGAGCCAGGAACACACATCTGACCAGCGGAGGTGTGGCCATTCTTCCTTCAGTCATCATAGAAAGCTGGTGTTTGACTTAGTCTCAGGGTTTGATTTAGTCAAACCCTGAGTTGCATCACAGTGCTTAAAATATGTGCATGAATTCTCTTCATTATCCCTTTTGGTATAAATTCCACACAACTACAAATACTAATTATTTTTGACCGTCACTGCTAATTCCATTTTTTCACACCTCCCCTGCGCCTCTCTCATTCTCGCCTAACTTTAGCGCGACAGAGGCATACACACTCCACGTGCACCGACTGGACACAGCATCAGTGTAACCATGGAAACCTATAGTGAGTTTCCTCGGCATCCGGAAAAAAAGGGCGGCACTGTTCGAACCCTCTTTTGTCTTGCTTCAAAGATGAGGCCAGACAGGCGGGGTGCAGACGTCAGTGTGACTGCTAGCGTGTGTGTGTGTGTCACCGGAAACAGGAATGCTGGACAGGATGTCGAGAGAAAATTCCTGAGACACTGGAGTTAGTGCAAACACACGCAGACTGTAGAAGACGCAGAAGTTTGTGAGCTTCACTGCGTCGTCCATCACAGCTACACTTTCATATAAACACAACACAAATCAAAACTGTTCAAACATCTTTGCTCCACATAGAAAAATTTGTGAGCGTGTCGGAATGAGTGTGATAATAATAATAAAAAAAAAGAGTTTGTGGCATTGTTCTCCTCAGTGTAGCCTACCAGTGTGTGAGTTCAACCACAGCTTCGTGTGCCATCTGTGGAGTGTGTGGAGAGCAAACCTGGGAACAATTGGTGTGTATTCTCAGGACAAACAACACAAACCCAGCAGTGCTCAAGTGCTGTGCACAAGTGTAGAGCCTCCCTCTCTCCATGTGAGGGGCATAAATTGCTTGTAAAGAAAGTTCATTTTAAAATGCCCACAGGCGTAAAAAAACAGCTCATTACGTAACACTGAGGATGTAAGCAGGCGATGAGAGGATATAAATGTCAGCTTCAGGCACTACAACATGACATCTCAGCTGAGGGGACACCTTCTTTGAGACTAGACAACGTTTAAAGACAATTTTAATCGCCAACAATTGTGCAAACACACAAATGACTGTCAAAGGTCACGCACTGTTTCACAAGGATGCATGTGTTTTTAAAACAAATCCAGTCTCCACCTCTTCCCCTGCATGTCCACAGCTCCCTGGGGCTCCACCCGACACTGACGGACAGAGAACCTTTGGCCAGAGTTGAAAGCAACTCAGCTATTTGGAAACAGTTCATTCTTCGAAACAAGTTCATGAAAACAATGACTGAGAGACGCAGCTGTAATGCCGTTAAAGCTGATTGATACTATTACAGCCATTGAGCATGAAAGTGATGCACTTTTCAGGCACTCTCAAGGCCTTCACCATTACACCTACACTGTTATTTGTACTTAATGCTCAGGGATTTAACTTCCAGGTGGATGTGATCCTGCCAAACACTCTGTCAATGATGTCAGAGCATTTGGACAGTCTCCTGGCTCTGGACATGAAGGCTCGTCCTCCCACCTACAACCCAGTTCAACGCGTCAGACACAGACACAAACAGCTGCGGGGGTAAACATGCTGGGTGCAGAGACGGGGCACAGAAGTTAGAGGGACCCTCCTCTGCTGAACGTCGTCATAATGAATCCGGGTCTGGAGCTCACAGCCGGTGTGCAGCACGAAAAATACAAGCAGACAGCAGCAAGTGGCCTCTGTGGAGGGGGAATGTGGCCATAAGGGTTTACATAAAAAGACCAAGAATAATTGTGTGGAGAGACACGAAAAGAAAGAGACACCGTAAACTACTTCCTAGTGTGGTTTGTCATGGTCGCTTTTTAGGCAACTAAAACTCATTTCAGCTACATTTGTTACAAACAGTTGTCAGATGTTTGAGATGCAGGGAAACACATTACATTTCCAAGAGGATGAAGTTGGATATTTGTGTGAGTCTTGACACCTGGGGGCCTGTTCCAGAGCAGGTTTGTAAAGAAAAACTTCAGTTAATTAAAACTGACATGAGGAAAACTACAGAATGCTAATTTCAGAGTTACTGATAAACTGAATTCAAACATAGGAAACTTTAAAGACCTTTGGTTTGGACTTCTGTCAGTTTACATGAAAAAATAATTGAAAATTGCAGTTTTCTTTATTTGAGGATTTGAACAAACGTTTCACTCTGATCATTCAAATACTTCTAACATCCAATATCCATGAATAGAGTCTGCAAAAACTGAAATGAAGGAAAACTGCATTCTTCTTATTTGATTTCTTCCAGTTTAGGTGAAAATTGAGCTGAAAACGCTGCAGTTCTCATTTCAAGATGAACAAACTTCACTTCAACCTACTTTGTGGAATAGTAGTTGCAGATTCTCTCAGACTCTCTGCAGGCACCCATTCGTGTGGTGGTGCGTTCAGGGAACTTTCATGTCAAGGCCTTCCGTAAGTGACTAAACTTGTCCTGGACTCACTCACCTTCTCCGAGTTGATGCTCAGCTTCTTCCCGACCAGCCCATGGATCTCTCCGTCGCTCTCCGGTTCCGGTGTGGTCTCCCGGGGGCTCCCACCTCGCTCCTGCCGCTCCTCCTCCTCCTCCTCCTCCTCCTCCGCATCGCTCCCCTGGGCTCTCCGCTCATCCCCGTTCTGTGACCCACCGACCGGCACGTGCTCCTCCTCTTCCACCTCCTCCTCCTCGTCGAACGGTAACGGAACACCGTCGGAGGCAAACTCCTTCTGACACTTGATGTTGTGTTTCTTTAGCAGCTGCTCCGTGTCCGGGTCCACCACGACGAGCTCCAGGCGGCCCGCGGTGGCCCGTATCCGGGACACAACCCGCTGGTGGCTCTCGTTATCCACGTCCTCCCCGTTGACGAACACCAGTCGGTCCCCGGCGCGGAGCCCGGAGACTTCCGCCGGGCTGTCGGGCTCCACTAGCCGAATAAACTGCCCGGTCTTCCCCTTTTCTCCGTGGAGGTGGAAGCCGTAGCCGTTGTCCCCCTTCTCCAGGACACACAACCGGGGCCGCAGACTCTGGCTCTTGCTCGGCATGTTGAGCTCCGTCCGTCGCCGTCAACCTGTTGCTGGCTCCAGAAACGACCAGAAGTCGGATGCAGCTGCGGAGGGGGGAGGCGGGTGTAAGTAAGTGGTACCCCGCTGAAAAAAGAAAAAAAAACAACACCCCCGCCCTCTTTGGAGAGATACCACACCGTTTATCTGTAAGCACTGTCACAAACAGGCGAGTGGGTTTAATGTTTGATCGGGGCTCCACGCCTGCTGGTGACCTCACCGGACTCGTCCAGGTACATTGAGCCCGAGTAGGAGTCTCTGTCTCCCGCCTCCCTGCGACCAAAGTCCGCTCAGGAAGAGGGAGGTGCGTTCACGGACCAGCCCAGCTGAGAATGTAGGAAATCCACCAATCATTAAAATAAATAAATGAATAAATAAACAAATAACAAACCTTTAAAATGTTTTTATCATTTCCACTCGATCTTGCTTTTCTTTCCTTCTTTATTTATTGATTGATTGATTTGTCATCATGATGATTTAAAGTACATACTTGACATTGTGTTATAAATCACAAAGACTTTTGTTTATTGCCTGGGTGCGTTTAGGGGTTTCGGCAGAATGTAGTAATCCAATTTTGTGTATGGTTAAAACAAAATATCACTTTCATCAGCATGCATCGTTTCTGACATGTTTTGATTACTTTGTGATATACATAAGACATTCTGGGCCAAGCCATTTAAAAAAAATACCCCATTAATCTCATGAAAACAACGAAACCCCCAAATCCTTTCGCAAAGAAAGTCTTAAAGTGTTTATTCAGTATATAACATTTATTTTTAATAATTAAATTTTGAATAAAGCGACACATAGAATTCTGAGTTCATACACCTAAAAAGAAAAAAAGGATTAAGATATTGATTCATGGCTTCTTTTTTTTCCTCAACAGATACTCAACCAAAGTTTGAAACTACACCATAGTGTGTCTCTCCATAATCTGACAGATATTCCTTAAAATAGTCTGACAGGAAGCTGCTGAAAAAACTCTGCAAGAATTCGACTTCTCAGCTGAGAGCTGATAAGGAGACATAGACAGAAACCTGGATATTTAAAGCTCCCTGATAAGAACCGTGTTTAAGACAGCACAGTCAGACAGTTCCTTAGAAGTACAATTTAAAGGACAGAAAGCTGTGGACAGAGAACATAGAAGCACCATGATGTGCCTGCACAGTGAGTCATAGGTGTGAGTAGAAGAGGGGGAGAGACGCATGAAGGTGTAAAGCAATGTGAATCATAGAATCACTCCTATAACCTGCCTGGAAAACACTTTATATACCAAATATCACAATACAAGTGTCAAGCATCCATGAAAGCAATGTGTAACTACATTGTCAACACAAGTCCAGTGTCACATCCCCAAAGAATAGAGTTTTCTGCTGCCACACAGTGGATCTTAAACCTCAGTACACCCTCTCGCTCTCGCACACACACGCACACACACACACACACACACACACACAGACTTCAATAAAACAGCACGTACATTACAAAATATACTTTTATATAGAGATAACAAAGCACTAGCCTCTGGCACTTTGTGATCACTGCGACGTCTCAGTCAAGGGACAAATGTGACAACGAGCCAGTTGTGAAAAGCAAACACATTCAGAGTGAATGTTGCTCAAAGAAGTTACACGTGTGACACAAACACTGTACACTGTACACAATGTTCATTTTAAGAAAGGACATTTTCAGAGTGGTGCCTTTCTCTGTGAGAGAATGGTACGAGGTGGGAAAAGTAAAAACAATTAAAAAAAATAATGGTGAAACTTTCAACGAGTGGCCCTGAATTGAATATACAGACACACAGTGGTTGAGCATCCCTCAAAACGTTGGCTTTATTCTATCTAACAGCGGTACAAATGTGAACAGACAGGAACACGTTAGCTACAGTCTGACTCTGAGATCCGCTTGTCAGACTCACTGAATGAAGCCTGTAAGGCCAGAAGAAGGGTTCGGCTCGATTGAACTGTCAACTGGGATGAAACAGAGTCAGAGCTGCAAAATCAACAGTCATAGAAAACTGCAGAAGCTTGTTCATTTTGTGTTTCATCCCTGTAGGGTGTGTGTGTGTGTGTGTGTGTGTGTGTCTGTGTGTGTGTGTAGCATTTCAGATTGTAATGCATCACTTGTTCTGACTGTCTCCACAAACACCACGGAACATTTCTACAGGACATAAAAAAAGATTTTGAATTCACATTTCAGTTAAGGGATGGCTGCCGATCTGGATTCCTTCCACTCAATGGGAAGGACGAGGAAGTCTTTTTCCTCCTCTTTTTTTTCCCCCACCCCGTCCTCCCTCCTGTCTCTCTCTCTGTTGATCAGGATCTGCTACACAAGGCCGCAGCAGCCAGACTTGTGCTTCTGAGACTCAATATAGTCGTGTATCTGGAACTTGGGCTCATGTGGCTGCTGTGTCGCTCTGTGCTTCAGCTCCCTGGAAGAGGGAGGGGATGGAGATAGAGGGGAGAGAGGGGAAGATGGAGAGAGACAAGGAGATAGATGGAGAGAGAGATTTGAGATCATAAATCAAAAAATGTATTCCTTGGATCAATTCCTGTTCTCCACTTAGCGTGGGTTCTCTTGGAGTACTCCAGCTTCCTCGCGCCTCCAAAAGCATGCTAAGGTTAATTGGTCACTCTAAATTGCCTGTAGGTGTGAATGTGCAATAAGCAGGCGGGAGAAGATGAATGAATGAATGAATGAAACGGATTCGCTCGCATGTTCAAAATGACACAAAGAAAGACACAGAGAGAGGAAGCATCCAGGGTGTATGTGTGGGGATGGAGGCCAGACATAGTGAGAGGAGAATCATGAAATGAAATCCTCTCTGCAGTGATCTTTCATCAAACCATCATCCGATGTGATGAACTGCTCAGTTAATACTTTATTTGCGAGCTGACACACAGTGAGCACCAGTTCATTAGAACGAGTCAACAGGAACAAACAACTAATCACATAAAACCCATTATTAGCTGCAGGTGGAGGAGGAACCCCAGAGAGTCGAACACAACAGAATACATTTCCATTGTTTTTTCTTTGCAAAACACTTTGTTTGAACGACTCTAAGGAACATTAATGTGCTCACTGCCGAAGCTGCTGAAGAGTGAATTATTCATTTGGTGAAATCACTGTGTAAATGACGCTGGGATTTAGATTTGAAGATTTATGTTCCTCTATCCCCAGGTGAGTTTCTTTATTCTCTGATCAAATAAATCCTTGCATTGAGACAGTTTTAACAGCATCTTTCATCCAACTTTAAAATGACAGATGAGCCTCCACTCTGAGGATAAAAACTGATAAAATGACCATAAGACCCAGATGTGATGCTGCGTTCCAAATGTCCAAATTAGTAACTCAGGGTAAAAACCTGATGTGTTCACTGGAAGCTGGTAAATGTCGGATGGCATTCAATGTTCTGATGCATTGATTGAACATTGTTCTATGATTTGCTGATTTGCGGCAGAAACACACATAGTGACGCCTTCAATCAAAGGGTAATGTACAACATTCATGTATAGTTAATTCACATAAGAAAGAGACAAACTGTCTCTTAAAGCCAGAGGGGAGAGAAAAATACACACTTCTTCTATAATGTTGGTTTTTCTTTGTATTTCAATCACCAAAGAACCAGCTCCCGAACATGGAACTCAGGTTCCAGAGCGAAAATGTATGAATGAAGAACTGCCTAGTACGACAAGACCAACTGTTTGATGCTGTTTGTCGCCTTCAAAACAGCTGCTTAGATGATCAACATACCAGGGGCGTCAGTTTGGCTTGAAATGTGCTGAGGACAGAGACACATTCAGAAGTGCATTTTCAGAAGTGGTGGGTACAATGACGCATTCATCTTTTTTTCTGTTTAGTGCAGGTAAAGAAAGGTTCTGAAAGAATAATGAATAAAATGTAAACAAAAACTGTGATGTCAGACATGTTTTATGAAGATAGCTTTTACAAAAGTATGTCGAACATGTGATGTCACAGAATTCTGGCCTCTGATTGGCCAGTAAAGAAAGAGGGCCATCCCAAATGCTACCACCAACACATGAGTCTTCTGGCCATGTTTCAGGTGATAGCAATACAGTTCTTTATGTTGGTAATACTGTTGTCTGTTAATGAAATCAAGACATGTGTGTGTTTTTTGGTGGGTTCGTTTAGTTTAAGAGGATGGAGAGATCTGCAGAGTTTTGTCTTAGTGTGTTAGCATCCATTCAAAGTAACACTTACTTTGCGATGGCGGAAAAGGCCAACTCCACATTGACTCCTGTCTTTGCGCTGGTCTCCATGAATGGAACTCCATACTCCTGAAGGACAAAAGAAACAGAAGTAGTTCAGCTTCTTTCAGCAATGATACATCCACACCGAGCTGTGACACATCACCTTCGCCAGTTTCTCTCCATCCTCCGTCTTCACCACCCGCTCTGCAGCCATGTCTGACTGGAAGACAGCAGCCAGAAGAGGGAAACGAGTCAGTACGGTGGAGCGGAAAGGTCAAGGATGCATCATGCTATTTCCTACAGTGGCACTCCATCATGTCAGCCTGCACATCCTCCTGCAGCTGAGCCACAGCCTCTTCCACCTCCACCGCCGTCTCCTCTTCCCACACACTGATGTAGAGATGGGATTTATGGCTCTTTAAAGGGAACTGGACTTTGACGAGCCGTTCCTTTCAAAGAGCCGCTCCACAGGCTGGAGCTACAATTTACACTATTTTCCAAGAATACAGGAAAAATATAAATAAAACTAGAATAAACCAGAGCAACATCAGTGCATTTTGGATAGAATCCAAACAACACGTACAACCGGAAGAACATGTACGACTGTACCGGGTGTGTTCATCTGAACTACTTAACAGTCAGGAGCTCAGCAGGGAATCAGATTCACAGTACACCCACGTGTCACATGAGGGCAGCATGGATAAAAAGAACAACTCTCAAATGCAGCTACAACTAGGTTGTTATCGTTCATTTTAAAGAGCCATTCAAAAGATTTAACTTGTTCACAGACATCATATCTCGACACTGATGCTCGCAGCAACAATGTGATCTGCTGCAGTGTGACGTGCGTGACCCCTGGACAAAGCGCGAGAGTCCACTCACACCCACCAGAGGGAGCTTTTGGGCACATCAGCGATGGCTGCTGCTGGTGGCAATGAATCCTTTCATCAGCAGTGATATAATGAAAGAAGACGTGAAAGGATGAATGGATGAATCTAGGAGCTCTTTTAAATCTGTCCTTCTAGGTCAAATGGTTCACAGTGACAATCATTTGTGTGTGAGCATACCAGACATGAATTCCTCAGATTGGTTTGTAATGAGAGGAAATCAATATTAAGTGTGTGTGAGTGTGCGTAGGTCAGTTGTGTGTATGTCATGCATGTGGAGGCATTTTCTTGCTTGTAAGCATCTGCATAACAATCGGAGTGCGAGAGGAGTGTGTTTAAATTGTGGAGAGGGACCAGTTATCCTCCTGATCTTTTTATGCAACACACACGAACACACACACACAGACACAAAAAAAGAAAGCTTTGCTCACCTTGTTGCCGAGCAACATGATGACCACATCCTTCTGGGCATATTCGTGTATTTCAGTCAGCCAAGCCTGAGTGTTAAATCCAGGAGAGAGGAAGAAAAGGAGATTGAACTCTAAATGAAACAAATATCTGCACTTGAACGCAACATTTTTCATTTCATTCCCTGCTGAACGACAGATTATTACCCTGCGCCAATGAATCATCACGAGACTGAGCCAATATTACCTTGGAACCCTTTTATTGTTTTTCATTACTAACACAGGAAACAGAATTTTGTGCTTTTTTTTTTTCTTCGCATTATAACTTTAAATAGAAACCATGTGTTTTACTCAAGACACAAGAAAATGAGCTGAGTAGCAGAATGTGCATCATCACACGGACTCACCCTGATGTTGTCAAATGACGACTTGTTGGTGATGTCGTAGAGCAGAAGTAACGCTGGAAGAGGAAACACAGACAGAACTTTACTAACACTTACATAACACCAAAAAACACAAACGGGTTGTTCCTCAAATTACTCTGAACCTTCACACACACACAGTGAGAGAGAGAGAGAGAGAGCATACAAGGAAGTGAAAGATAAAACGTTACCCTGAGCGTCTCTGTAGTAAGCGTGTGTGACGCTGCGGAACCTCTCCTGGCCGGCTGTGTCCCAGATCTGCAAACAAACCACAGAATCAAGGCGCTGGACGTGGGAGAATCCATCACCTCTCTACAAATATGAACTTTTAGAAGCCTCAACACGCCATGAAATCCAGTTCTATAGGTTGTTTTATCTTGTCTCTTCCAGAAACCAGTTTCATTGAATCAAACTTTCATTGAAATGCTGAAAATCCAAGCCATGAAAAAACAACTTCAGCTTTGGTTTACGAGTGAAAAACCGATCTGTGAAATGAGGATGAGTCATCATGTGAGATTCAATTATGAGCACACAGACCAGACGCGTCCTCACCTGGAGTTTGACCTTCAGGCTGTCGACGTCGACCACTTTATTCTATGGAGAGAAGAAGAGCCATTAGAGACGGACCATGAACCAGGCGCTTGACAGGCGAGTGAATGAATGGATGAATGAATGAATGACACATGGACTGACAAAGCTCAGAGAAAGCAGCATGGTGCAAAAGAAACATGAAACATGGCTTTGACCGCTGGCAGGGAAACTCATTTGCTGCACGCATACAACAACAAGGTCCTGGGATTAGATTTAATTACACAACAGCGAGGGAGACGACTGGCAGCAAAACAACTGACTCCCCCGTTCATTTCCTGCAGCGCCACGGTGCCCTCTGATTTGCTCTGGAGCAATGACCAGAATACTTTGAGGCTCTGCACATCTAAATGACTGAGTGTTGTGACTGATTAATCAAGTAAACTGTAGCAGGAAAAATAATTCTAGTGCATGACATGCAAAAAGAAAAAACAGGAACAACCACAGGCTCGTCTCTCCGAGCACTTTACTTTATTAATTCTCAAATGAGGAAAAATATAATCTGTGTAATATAATCAAATAATGTGTGAAAGTTTGGTTGGATTCCTGTCATTTTATGTGAAAATAGAACTGAGAACTTAAACTTAACAAACGTAAGGGCCCGTTACACAGAGGTTTAGAAAAACCCTGAGTTTGTTCATCCTGAAATGTGTAAAACTGAAGTATTTCTTTTTTTTTTCATGTAAACTGTAAATAAAATGTCTTCAACGTTTCACGTGTTTCAATTTAGTTTGTCTGTAACACTGTAAAATATCTGCTGGCTTCTCTTTGTTTCAAGATAAACAAACTTATTCGTTTTTCATGAAACTTGCTTTCTGGAACGGGCCCTCGCTCTTTCCTGTTTTTAGTTTTTGTGTGTTTTCCACCAGAACCTTTTTCAACAATAGAATTCTCAGGGCCACTGAACTGAATTTAGGTTTGGTTCAATTTCTGTCAGTTTACATGAGAACAGAAATGTCCTTTCTGGAACAAACCCCTGCTCGTTCTTTGGCCTTCAGCTGCGTCAAGTATGCTTGCAAGTATGCCGACCATGTTTTATTATCGAGTCTGAAAACCTCACAGAGATGCAGGAAGTGCAAATAACAAATGCAGCTCAGCACTTCCTCCACTCGGCTTTACAGTGACAGATCAGGACAAACAAATACCGGCTGCCTTTCTTGTGAACCCACACAAGCCCAAACTGCACATGCATGCAAAGAAATGCTTCAAAACCAAAAATGTTTGCAAAGCGATCCGCCACCTGCTGCATCCTCTGCTCTGGCAGAACGGACATGGATCAACCCCTGCATTAGTTGCCATGGCTTTCCATTTCCCCCCCAATTATGACGTGAGAGGAGCCTGCATGCTGAGTAAGTGCTATAAGGAAACGGTGCCGAAAATAGAACGGCCATGTTACAAGCTGCCACAGCCGACTGCTGCTGCTGACTGCCTTTAACACGACTTCAGCTCGGCTGCTTCCCTCGGCATCTGAGCAGCGGTTTGCCCCCATTCTCACACAAGAGCAGGAGCATTTCGCGTTTGAGGCTATTCATCCTTTGACGCTGAGTGCGTCCTGAGTGAATGCAGCCGGTGTCACTTTCCTTATTAATGTATTTCATGAATGGAAACCTGTTGCTCCTCCTTCACGCCTCTCAACACCCAGTGTCACACAGCTCATCTCGCTCCCTAATGCATCCACCGCCATCTACTCAGACTAATGCAGCACAATTTCCAAACCACACCAGTTGACTCGCCATTAGCAGGAGTGTTTTGTCTTGATTGGAGGCAAACGAGGGGTTGGAGGTGATGTGTTCCAGCAGGGGAGAACATTCAGTCAGCGTCTGCTCGTGTGTGACTCCTCCAGGGCAGAGCTGTGCAGCAGCAGCCAATCTTTTCCAGGAGACAGGGACGTGGGCAGGCATCTGCCGAGGCATTTACGAAGCGGCTCGTAGCACAAGTGGTCTGCGAACTTGAGCGATCGGTGAGAGGATGATGAAGTGTTTCCTTGAGAAGTAAGATGATAATTGGCCCGGTCTGCGTTACAGACACATGTAGACGATCAACGGGAACATAACACACAGGGACAAACACGTGACGGCAGATATGACGACTCACTGAGTCGCCGGCTGTGTCAGATGAATCTCTCTCACCCTAAAGTCTATTCCAACGGTGGCTATAAAGTTGCCTCCCAGAAATGCGCCATCTTTAAAGCGCACCAAGACGCACGTCTTTCCCACGGCCGAGTCTCCCAGCAGCATCACCTGGAGCAAACGCACGACCAGAGAGAAGGACAACAGGTTACAGCCGGCCGAGTCCCAACAATCACAGCCTCCCTCAGAGGAGGAAATGAGAGCGGGAGGTTCAGTTCTCAGAAACAAATGATTTCACAAGAGACCGAGATTCTTCTGCAGCAGGTGTCCACTGGGTCAAAGGTTAAACAGTGTGGCTGCTCTCATCCTCTCAGACCATCAACATGAGACTCTTCACAGCTGAACTTTTCAGTTTTTCCTTCATTTTTCTGAGTTCCACAACCACAGGATGTGTGACAGCATTTTGCAGCTACTGTACAGTGTTTCTCATCAGTATTTACATCCTCCTCCTCTCTCTCTCACTGTGTGTATGTGTGTGTGTTTCTAATACAGATGCACCTTTTCTAAATACTGAACGGGAGCAACAAGTACACCCTCAGCAAATATTTGCATCAGTGAGGGCGGACAAAGAGATTTACAGCTCCAGAGAGACTCATCAGTGAAATACATTGGTTTGTGTGTGTGTGTGTGTGTGTGTGTGTACGTGTTCATACCCAAAGTGTGTAAGTGCATTAGAAGAATAGCACACGACATTAAATTACATTCATTATATGACGACAAAGGACACATACACACCTTGAAGGCAATGTCATAGTACTCGTTAACAGAGGCGCATCTCTCCAGCACAGATTTGGTCGTTCCGTTTTTACTCTGCTTGTCCGTTAACGATGTCTTTCTAGTGGACATCGCGATGGAAAAGAGGAGAAGAGGATAGCCCAGAGAGCCGACACGCAGCAGTTTGTCCTCCGAAATGAGTCCAAGAAGGAAAGACGCGTGAGATGTTCAGTCCCCGGCAGCTTCCAGCTTCTCTGCTCGCATTCTGCGATCAGCGGCCGCTTCCCTCTGCAAACATCACACCCGGTGTCGCCTCCCGTCAGAGGAGAAGAAAAAGAAGAAGAAGGAAACGGCGCGCACAACTCAGATGAAAAAAAGAAGCGGAAAGAAACAGTCTCCTCGGGTACGGAGAGAGCAGCAGTGTGTGTGTGTGTGTGTGTGTGTGTGTGTGTGTGTGTGTGTGTACACTGTGCTTTTTCCTGCAGGAGTTTGTGTCTCCAGGCTGATATTTTCTCCAAGCAGCTGCAAAGGTCAGTTGTGCGCAAACGGAGTCATCGGAGCCGCTCGAGCTTCACCCAGAATCAAAATATAATAAAATTAATAACAGTTAATATCAGTTTTTAAATGGCACAAAAGAAGCCATTATTAATCACCACGTGACCTCTTAGTTATAAGCGTAATCAACTGATCTTTTTTTTCTTCTTTTTTTAAGTGAACGTGGAGGAAGAGGTGCGTAAAGGCGCAGATTTGCGCACAGACACAGAGGAGCTCAGCTGTCTGAGGAGGACCCATCGGATTGTTGGTTACGGAAATGACACGAATTGATTTATCATGATTCAGAATCATGTTTCACATTTCAAATCAATATATTGTCCTTTTTTGTATCATTGGCTTCAATGACAATGACCATGTCATTCATTCAATCTTCTCCCTCTTGCTCCGGTTACAGGTCGCGGGTTGGATTGCGGAGTATATTGTTATGTTTGGCGTAGATCTGGGATTGATTACATTTGACTGCGCTGTAGTTCATCCTGACATGTTGTCCCTGATCGGCTGGTACAGTCTATATTTTTTGGGCTACATTTTTTATTGTTCCATTGTTTCCATTCAGTTTGAAACAAACAAACGGCAACAGCAGATGTGGCAAACAGCATTTAGACAAAAATAGCAAGAGCAACAAAGAAAATAGAATGGTACTGCAGCATAACAAATGATAACTAAATAACAATGTCAATACTACCAAGAAAACAAACAGCAATATTGAGCTGAATATATTGAATATATTTTTTATATAGATTCTTGAGTTTACCATGACATTGACTTCATTTATGTGGGCCAGCCCCCTTTCAAGGGCCCTGTAGGCGTTGGGTCTTGTGGACTGTATTGGTTGAGACTTGTTTACAAGCTCTGAATCGCTGTATTTTTGTGTTTTGTGTCTTTGGATTAAGTCCCGTATTGCTTGATTTAATTCTCCTGCGGGTGTGACCTCACAGCAGCTAACCGTCGAAGGACAACAAATGCCACCAAATGCCAGGCGGTTAGAAACATTCTCTGCCTGTCTGGTTTGTGGGTGTGCTGTCAGCTCTGCTCAGAAAAAACACTTCCTCCTCTGTTTTTCATATTGCTGCCTCTCGCCGTCAGTGGACGGAAGCCATTCCTAGTCAGAGTTTATGAGCCTCGCAGCTCCAAATCCAACAAATCACTGCAAGAAAGAAATCCTGTAGTCAGGACAAGATCCATGGCGGCCACAAACATTGATCAACTGGAGCAAATGAGAAAGGCAGTGACATAAATGTTCCGTTAAACTATCTTTATCTTTATCTTAGTAACGCCATAACTTTTTTATACACATCTCAAAAAATATAGGCAACCTTTTCCAGTGAAACCTGCTCAAGTATAATTTCTCTTAGGAATATGTAAATTCCTCATTTTCAACTGTCACGTTTCACACAGGCTCTCCAGACAAATGCACAAGCATTTCCTCTCGTGCAGTGTTTGTCTCCCCCCAGCGTTCAAGCACTGAACCGGTGTCACGTCCCTTCGCGCCGAGGGGCTGAATGACACACTGGGGCCACAAACTGTTGCAGTTACATAACTGTGTTTCTTCAAATACATGAGCTCGCCATACTCGGCCAGCCGCGTCACACCCTCTGGCACAGGCGGATGTCAACGTCTTGATTAAAGCATTTTCGGGCTGACTGAATGCTTCATTGATTTGATCCAGTGCAGCAGATGCACTTTGAGCTGGAGGAAGTGCGTCGACTGCACAATCGACTGCTGATCGTAAAAGCAGACTGGAATACACCAGATGTCTCTGGTACATGCGACTCGTTAGAGGAAACCTGTGACAGACCCAGCTCTCTGTTTAAAGGGTTCAAATTTGTAGCACTGTGGAACTTACCCTACAAACTGAGGCCATGTCCACATGGAGATAGAGCAGGATCATTAAAAAAATCGTTTAAAAAGTTTTCCACGGAATCATTTTGAGAAACGTGTGTGACCACACAAAACCACTGACAACACTGTATGCCTGCCAGGCCTGTGAGTGGCGCTGTAACGCTGCCACAGATATACATCAAAACCAGAGAAGAAGACATGGAGCATGCGCATAACACGGATGAAAAGACACATTCAGTAGCTTCTGCAGCCCCAATGCAACCAGCGCACTGAGTCTGCTGTTGTGGACGGAGTTAGCACATGTGGGTTGAGGAAGAGGTGGAGCTAAGACGTCTTTGGTTCAGGGATTGGTTCACAGAAACTTAACATGGCACTTCGCCCTGAGACGTGGTTTAACAAATAATTTCATTCGGTTTCCATGTGGACGAAAGGTCCAGGTGATCAAAAACTTTTGTGTAAACACCTGAACTCGTCTTCAGCTGGTGAATAACCTCTCCCAGCTCTCACCACCTTCCTCCCCCTCACAACCCATCCAAATCAGGAGGAGCAACAAAGTGGTTGAAATTCAAATGTAAAAAAAAAAAGGTGAAAACATTTTCCAGAGGTGTTGACACAGCACATGTTGACATGATGACGTTTGCGTGTTGATCCCGTGTGCGAAGCTCCACCTGGAGACATCACTGCTCAAATGATCAAAGCCTATTTGCATCGCATTATCCCTGACCTTAAATCCAGCAGACAGGCACTTTTTCTTTTTCAGCCTGAATCACACAGTATCTCAAAGATTATGCTAATGAAACTGGCAAAGCCAATTTCTACTATTCTTACGCTTCTCTTTCTCCTCCGACGGCACAAAGCCAAAACAGCCACAGCAGGAAAATATGATTGCTGGCGAGCTGACCACCATACAGTATTTCTTGTTTGGCTTTGTGCACGCGCACATACACACACACACACACACACACGTCACAAAGCATAAAATCACTGTTTAAAACAGCTTTGGCAGGACAGCTCCAGCAGCAAACAGCCTGCCGCTTCAACATCCACTGAGTCTTCACACTAATGTGATCATAGTGTCATCAGCCCTAATAATGAACCCTCTATTAACCCCCCCCCCAAACACACACACGCACATACACGGGATGTTATGGATCATGATGATTACACACACACAACAAGCTGCACTCCCCTGACTCTGGGACCAAACCCTCCACTGTGGACAAGATATGCTTCTGTTATGTTATGTCATGACTTCAGAGCTAACAGCCCATTTGCAGTGACATCTTGCCCCTCTGGACAATTGGATTGGGGGGTGGGGGAAGGCAGACAGGGGGTGAGTGGAGTGCTGAGTGGGAGGAAGCTGCAAACTCACTGTGAAGCTGATGCCGACGGTGGAAGAGAAGGACCCGGCGATGAACTTGCCCTGATCGTACTGCACCAGCAGAGACGTCTTACCAACTCCACTGTCTCCCACCAGGATCGTCTGGATAGACACAGAGGAAAAAAAGAAAAAAATAGATGTGATATCATGAACCCAGGCCTCGCTGCTGCCTCCTCACTTCCTGCCTGCGGCCAGAACACCATGTGTGGGCAGAGGATCCTACTCCTCTGTTACTGTGCAGAGGTCTGTGATGCTGGACGTTGTGTCAGGGATCATGTGCAGCGGTGGATCGATCTTCTACTTTTGTCCAGTAACTGTTTTTTAGACTCTGACAATCATCCTTTAATCACACAAACACAGGCAGGTACCAGCATCAATCTGCCCTGTCGCCATGGTTTCATTCGGCCTCCAGCTCCCTGGCAGCCGTTTGCTTGCCTCCTTTTCCTGACATTTATCACCCCCCACACCCTCCTCCCCCTCTCCCTCCCCCTCAAGCAGGCACGCTGTCCCCGCTGCCTGCTTCTTATCTGCAGTCTCAAAAAGCCAAACATATGACGCAGCAGCACAGTGAGTAGCCACTCTGTGACTTGTTTTCATTTTTAATCACTGACATCCACAAGCGCCACACAATCTCCTCTGCTTTCCAGTGGAAAACAAGTTCCTCAGCTGTGGCAGCTGATATGTAGGATGAAAATCGGGCACCATCTTTGAAGCGGTCCAGGTTCTAAAAGGCGGTACGAGTATCAGAGAGCCACTGTAACTGCTTAGTGAATGGCTGTGCAGTGGGTTTGCTCTTGGATAACAAGCACTAATGGAAGTGGTTTGTGGGGTCACTCCTCCGCAGCAGCAGGAGATACAAGCAGAAATAGTCCCTCAAGTACAAGTGACCACGGGTGAGCTGCTTGTGCAGGTGACTCATTGTGATGGGGAAGTCAATGCAGGACAGGCTGAGAATGAACATTACTATTTAACACCTCCCTTTATTTCATTTTCATGTTCTTACATAAAGGTTCTGAGGGTGAATGTCATTAGGGAGAGGAGCTGTAGGGTGTTTGTGTGTGTGTGTCTTCAGGATGCACAGATGCTGCGTACTGTGCACAGCAGCTACAGATGCTGAATATGTTTCCATGGCAACATGAGATTAATCAGAGCATGCCATCGGGCCGAGTCGTTTGGTTTCATCACCAGCGAGCCCTGAGATATACTGATGTAGTCTACAGACGTCTGACTTTAACAGGTATTAACCACAGAAAGATACACAGGATTCAGCCGCACCTGCTGATGAAATACACAAAAGACGTCCCTCTTTCACTCAATCTTTCACTCAGCAAATCACAACCAGTGACACTTTTCCGTTCACACAATACCTGAATAATTCACTTGTGGGGAAAAAATGATTTGAAAACAGTTCCTGCTCATAAGGAACCAACATTTCAGACATGAAGTATTTAGTATATTCATCTAGTTATATTTAGTATATCTAATCTAGCAACAGACCTACACTCAGATCACTTCTTGGTGACGCTAGGAGCAGATTGTGAGCAGCAGGTTGGAGGATTTATTACCTCCAACAAGGAGGTTGTGTGTGATCTTTGGTTTGCTTGTTGGCAGGATTATGCAAAAACCTCATCTGATTTTCACAGAACCTGTTGTTTGGGGAGGATCCATTCATCACTGTAAAGAACAGTTTGCTTTAATCGATTTGATAGGTTTGTGGAGGAGACTGAGCAGCTGGAAAACAAAATCACTGCATAGTCAAGTTCTATGTTATGAATTGTATATTATTATTCTAGTCTATTATGAATTATTTTATTACAAAATCAAAATGTAAAGCAAAAAACACACGCAACAACAAGAGCATTCAGGAAAGACCATCTCCTTGGCAGAGGTAACGTTCAGCACCATGGTGGTTTGGTGCCACCCTACGGCCAACAAGGGGATTGCAGATTGCAGCTGAACAATGTGCAAAGACAAATTTCTGTCTTCAAGCTATCAACTCCAAGATGTAATTGATTCTTCCTTGGATCAAAAGATTTTCCTGAAAATCTGATCAGATTAGTTTTTGCTCAACGATGAAACATTAAACATGGCAAATGGCAAATGAATCTGACAAATCAGCAGGGGTCCATTCCAGAAAGCAAGTTTAGCAACAATCTTGAGTTTGCTGAACCTAAAATGAGGAAAGTAAAAAGGAGCATTCTCCTTCACCTTATGCATCAGGTCTTCATTATAGGTGAAGGTCGTCTGTCCATCCTCAGCTGATGAGCCGTATGCACTGTCTGTGGAAACCATGTTCACCCTTCTGTTTCATCCGTCACAGATCCACCGAACCTGTGTCTGGACTGAAGCAGGTGTGGGCTCATCTCCTCCTTATATCCTAAGAAGAAAAGGAGCCCCGTGGATATGTGTGCACGTACCTAAACTAAATATTCATGTGAAAGTGGTTCAGTTCATGTGCAGCTTTCAATATTTATGAAGTAAAGTTGTGTTGAGTGTTTCTACATGGAAGTGAGCAGGAAGTGGACAGCAGGCCACAGAGTCTCTGCTCTCAAACACTCTCACCATCTCGTCAGTGTTTGACACGCAAGTTCCAGCAGGGGCTCCCAAACGTCTGTGGGGCCAGAATTCCAACAAGAATAGAAATAATGAATAAAGATTAATCCAAACCTGTTTCACAGAGCATATATTACTGTTATTAAGTTTCTCAACAAACAGTTTGCAATAACTGTCAGTTGGGGGAGCATGTCTGCTTTCCTTCCCCCATTGATTTGGACATTTCTCTGCATATAACTCAAAACAAAAGGTGAACTAAACATCAGGGTGATACCTCAGCGCGTCAGTCAGTTTATTCAACAGACTTTCAATATTTATTGCAGATTGTTTGGCAGATCCCCAGTTAGACAACTACCAAGTTTACAAAGAAGAAAAATAGTTTTAAAAAAAGAATAACCAGTTTTGACAGTAAAATTCATGGAACAGAAGAAAAAAAAAAGTTTTTACATTTCCTCTTTATTGACGCCTATGCTTTGTGCAAGGAGGGAAACAGTACAGCAACAGGCTAAAGTTCCTACTGCTATGAGACTCAGGATGACTCACCAGCTGCTGCTGCTGCTGCAGCAGGAAGCGGAAAGCTCTAACTGTATATAAAAATATCTGTTTTCCCAGGTTCTCTGCTCCCTTATCCGGACACAAGTGGGGGGGGGGCTTCACTGAAGCGAATGAACTGTGCAAGGTAAACAAGGTCACTTAAACTCATGGTGCCCGACTATTAATTAAGAACGTAAACAAAGATAAAACTACAGACTGAATGACGTTTTGTTCCTTTACGCTCGTCTGAAAAGGCATTAATTGCACATGTGGGAGTTGTCGTGAGTGTAATTCAAACGCGTCAGTTTGTCAACTAAACGAAGGCAGTTGCTTAATCGTGCTAAAATGTTGAATTAAAAAAAATAAAAAGACTGAAAGTCTAAAGTAAAAGCACCTTATGACACGTGAACTAAGATAATACTGCATCTTCACTCATTCACAGGAGGTATGACAAACGTCCAGCAACATTTTCAGCGAATGTTTAGTCAGTGCAGCAGCTGACATTAAAAAAAAATAAAACAAAACAAAAAAGACTCAAGGTCACTTTTTTCTAAATTAACCACATCACAGATTCTTCACCAGCGACTGCTGGTTGGTCAGGTGACATCCAACTCTAGGTTGTTTCCAAGAGTGATCTGATCTATGATCCACCCACAGGCTCAGTCTCAGTGGCTTTTTTTGTTACAATATGGACAATTTATCACTTTAAAGCCAGTCCAAGGAACAAAGACTAATTTCAGACATAAAGAACGTACATGCTCACAATAACAAACAAAAGCAGACGTGATTATCTCCTGACCCTGTAAGTGTCTGTATCAGTGACTCAGGACGTGCTGCCAAGTCTTTTAAAAAAACGTCTGCTCCTCGTTGTGTAACTGACTGACCTGTGTGTAAGTCAGTCTTACAGTAAAGTGCAATACAACCGTCTCTAAAAAAATGCTTTAAAATAAGCAGGGTTCACGGTCCACTTGACAACACGTCCGTCATCCATGTAACCACTGTGCAAGTCGTGGCACTTGCAACTCTCCATGTGCAAATTTCCAGCATTCGTGTCCATTCCACGTCAGCACGTCACTGACACCACCTCGGCTGCTCAGTGCAGGACGATGCCGGCATGCTTATGTGCCGTTTAGTTTGGAGCCAGTTCACACAGGTTCTCTGAGTGCTCCTCATGCCAGCTTCTCAGCTTTGGCGGAGGGCTGGTGCTCCCACGCTCTTCCTGTGCATACGTCGACAGTTTCTCCTCCACTGGGGAGTTGGGGTGCTACCTGATCCGCCCGTCACTTTTCACTGGGCCCAGCTCTGACTTGGGGTCTGGGGAGAGGGAGCTCCACGTGGTTTTGGAGCACGGTGATAATGCTGAGCAGGGGGAAGCCTGTGTGACGCACAGGTTTCCTATGACCCAGAAGGCCCCCATGCTGCTGTCCACCCAGGCCTCCAGGGACGGGCCCACCAGAAGAACCTTACGCTGGGCTTCCAGCATGGCGGCTTCTTGGGGAGGCAGCTTCAGCACGGAGCTCAGCTGCTGGAAGCTCTGGTCCAAGTACTGGTTACCGGGTGGGCCGGCATGGAGCCAGCCATCCTCAACTGGGTCATCAACATTGAAGAAAGAAAAGGTCGGTGTTTAACGAGTCCAGTACATCAGGGTAGAAAAGTACTGTGGTCTGTTCCTTCTGCATAACGTTATATATTCTAGCTTGATGAATGTAAGCCCTTTACTGTTGTTAGTGTGTTCTCAGGTTAAAGTTAGCTGTCACCCTCCAGTGTAGTTTTTACCATACAACCGCATTGTACAGTTGACTGTAAAGTCGATGCTTCTACGTTGAACTGATGCAGACCAGTACCCATTTAAGCATTTATACTTCTGTGTCTATCTGCATTGAATATCGTCACCATGTGTCATTTTTTTGATTGCATTTTCTGAGCAAACACAGACATCCCACTCAGAGAGCTGGGAAACTCATGGGACACAGTCAGTCCAATCACAGCTGTTTTTGTCTGCGGAGGTCCACGTGGCTGCAGCGTGTAGTTACAGTTCTGGTGAGATGCACGTCAGACTACGCAGCAGCCTACTAGGTCTGTCAGAACGAACTTCACTATTCAAAAACTACTCAAATTAGTACAAAAATATGCATATTCACGTTGAAAAGAATATTATTATACTATTAGAATATTAGACATCTGGTACAAAAGTCACCTGTGACCACAGTTGGTGTCTAAAATAAAAAACATGAAATTAAAATCTGATTTTGGGGCAAGATTGGCAGCAGGAGCTTCGATGACACTTTACCAATCCATCTGTTGATATCTTATAAGCTTCCCCTGACAAATTCAGTAAACAGTACCAATGAAAAGTTAATCTGATTAAAACATTATCACTTTTTGTCTTGTCTGTGACAAACAGACCGATCTGTTGTTTTTGTAAGGTACATGTGGCAGAACTTCAATGCAGGACGTCTCACCTTTCCGTAGAGGCTGCTTATCTTTGAAAGTCAACGGCAGGACAAGGAAGTGGACTTCTGCCACACGCTCCCATTGCTTCAACACTCGGACGGTCCAGGTGCCGGGCCGCAGGGGGCCCTGCAGGGGAGGCTTGTACTGAGTGAACTCTGCATCCACAGCCACTGAGATGTCATAGGACGCCGCCACCACCAGTGCTGGGTCAATCCACACAATGGTGGCAGTGAGGTTGGGTCCGCGAGCCCACTTCTGCACCGCCAGCGGTTCATCCAATGGGCCGATCACGCCACCAAAGTTACGAAAAATTCTCTCTTTAGGATCCCAATCTGTGCCAACCTGAATGAAACGACAATCACTTTATATTAATTAAATACAAGGTGTATAAGCGTGCTGTCTCTGCATTAACTAAAAACCAATTAAACTTCAAAGCCACGCAGATCAAGACCTAAATCTACCGCTTCTGACTTTACGTATCAAAAAGAAAATCTCCCAACCCAACAATTTCCCTCCGTTACCTTCATCTAACCTTCAGTAACCACCAAGAAGAAAGCATCACACGTCATCTTCTGAAGATGAGAACAATAACCAGAGTGATGAGTGGTAGGGATAGATACCTCCACACCCTTCAGCCTTTCAAACTCCTTCAGGTTTGTCTCAAGCACAAACGTGGACTGGGGAACTGCCCACATCTCCAGTTCCTCCCTGACCTTTGACCCCACAGCCTGGACTTCCTGACGCACCAAGTATCCTTGGAAATGGTCGTCGTAAAAATACACGTGCACCGACAAAGGGAAGCCGACTGGTTCAAACCTGCAGTGAGAAAAATAATGATGAACATGATTTCTTTCAATCGTACACAGTCACATGTGTCAGATATGAGCAGTCGCTGACCTGCAGGCATCTGTGTGGCTCTTTCTTATCGACAAACTTTTCAGGCCCAGGCGAACGAAAGAGCTGTGAGCAGTGAGAGCGACGTCGCTAAGTGCACCGACACCGTCCAGCTGCTCATACAGGCTCTCCCAGTACGCCTTGATGGCTACAGTTCCTGGCGCATACTGGCCGTACAAGTGCGTGTCCAAGATGTCTATGGCTTCTTGGTTCACGGTTGACTCAAACTTGCGAGCAAAGAACGTGGGTCGGGTCAGTTGCTGTGAACGAGTGAAGGAAAATGAATTGGCTGCACTGAAATATATACTTTGTACCACTTTGCTCCACCCCCCACCCCCACGGTTCACACACCTGGATCCGGATGAGGTCTTGTGGTTTGAAATCGTTGGGCGAGCAGCCGCACCAGTCGACTATGTGCTTGTACTGGCATTTACAGCCAAGCTTACGATTCCAGTTGGTGACGCGGAGGTTGTTGTCCACCAGGCTGTCACACATGTGACTGTTCCCCAGCACCGTGTGGAAGAAGGACTGAGCAGGAAAAGGAGAGAAAGGTAGACAGGGTGTGTGTGACTTTAATGTACATCATCCTCAGAGACATTAAACTACACAATCAGGAGTGAATCCTCCTTTCATCTGGCACCACTGCGCCTGACAGCTTAGCGCTGCAGCTAAAGTACTGCTTTATCTTTACCGCTGTGTGAGACAGACAGCTTGTCACAGACTTGTCTGCTGAGAGAGAAAACCTGAGGCTGATTTACCTCAGCAGGGAGCAGAGCGTAGGAATAGAACTGCTTCAGTCCCGACACCAGGGGATCCTGGGATTCAATGACATACTCCACAAAGGAGCGGGTGAGCGCGAACCAGTCCGAACCACCAGAGACCTCCAGTCCTTCTGGGATGCTGCGTTCGCCGAGGCGCCACATATGGTTGTCACACTCGTGGAAGAGACGATCGAGGCCTTGCTTCTTAATGAACCTTCAATACAGCGAGAAAAGAAAACAGCGTTCATTTGAATGGGCAAACATTGCTGTGGACAAACAGTTGTTTGTTTCCATAAATGTGTTGTCTGTTGTACATGCTTGCAGGATCTATAGTCAGCAAACATTTCATCAGACTTAATGAACCAACTCCAGACACATGTACATGACCTCTCACCTTGAATTCTCTCTGCCATGGGACTTCAGGAAGTTCTTGTCTCTGTGCTGTGACAGGAATGCCACCAACTCGTCATTGGTCCTTCCGGCACACCAACAAGATGATAGTTGAAAGAGCGAGTAAGTAAGGACGTTAGTTCAATAAACAACAGACCCCTTGAAATAATAGTCAGTGGCATGCCAGTGACAGTATCTACTGCTGTGACTGTTCATCTAGGGATACTCCCCCTTGGGAAAGTCACAGAGGACAGGCAGATGCTTTCAAAGAAGCTCAAAGAGGCCCTGTAACTGAGCCAGAAATGATCTGCAAAGAGCTTCTTTACTGCCAACCTTGTGGTCCACTGACCAAAATTCACATTTGCCTATTGTTTAATCTGGCAAATGCTGATTTTCCTCTATGAAAGTCACAGCAATCATCTGCCAGTGGTGACGTTGAACATATGCGGAGCACATGAAGGACTCACCCATAAGGTAACAAGAAATATTCAAGGTTATAAATGCAAACGTTGAGATGTGAAATACTTAAAAAGCTCAGGTGCACACAAGTTGGATGCAACTACAACAAAAAGTGAACCACAAAAGCTTTACGCAGTGCAGATCTGCAGACACAGAAGTATTTAGTAGTTGTTTAGATTAGATTCTGTTGTCAACACACATAGTTCAGTTTAGCATATGATCAGAACTGCAAAAAGTATGAAGTGCGATTGTGCACAGAGAATAAAGGAAGAGTGCAAAGACTTACTAATACTATTTTGTACAGTATGGACCAATATGTATCATATGGCATGACTGAATAATACAAATGACAGTAGAGGTGGGCATGTTCAGAAAAACATTAAGTTAGAACTAGGAGGTTTGTACTAAATGTAACATGTCTCCAACCGTGTGGGGAAGTCGGTGGCACTGAGGTTGATGAAGAAATCCCACTTCCAGTCCAGCATAGCGAGCAGGTCCTGCATGCTGTGAAGATATGCTTTCAGTAAGCTGGCTCCTCCCCAGATGGTGACCATCCGCCAGGGCGTGGCACGTATATTTGGGTACTGCTGGGCTATCTGCAGGACCTCTCGGTGCATGTATCCACTCCGCTGGCAGGTTAAAAAGCACAAGATCACCAGGGTAATCGAAGGAAAACTGAAATAGGAAATCAATGTGCTGAGACAAATGACGAACGTCTGGACTTCATTGACCAACATCGGGCTACATTTTTACACACATTATATGACATGAGGACTAAAGAATAGTGGCCGACAGCCTGTAGATGTTATGTTTTAGTATTGACTCCGTCATCCTGTGCTGCCCAACACACCTTTACAAGGACACAGTCAACTTTGAAAACAATTTTAGACATTGCAAGAATCTGGTATCAGTGCAGTCAAGATCCCAGAGAGTGACCGCTCTGAGCTGTCAGTCATGACATGGAATGACATGAGAGGTTTGCTGAGGCGATGTGTCTCAAGAGTCTCGTTCAGTCTAACCTGTTTAACCAACTCTACACCATCTCTTACAGGTGTGCTTTTATGAGCACCCGTTCTCCAACAACCTGCTGGTGGAGAACAGCAGGATGGTTGATCATTTCCCTTCCAGCTGCACGAGGGTTTTTTTCCCCTCCGGTAAATCCAGCCTATTCCCTAAAAATAACCACACTTTACTCTATCCAGGCTAATCCCCTTTAGCACACTGAGAAGACCTGCAGGATAAATCTAACCTCCATAATGAAAGAAGACGACTAATGCCATTTGTGCACTCAACACGTTAAGCAACAGGCACGGTGTCAAATATGCTGTTCAATCGACAGCAGGAATAAAGTATTTTGTAAACTAGACATTCACAGATCCACTGTTTGCCGTGTGCGTATTAAACAGCAGGATGCTGGTATGCCAGCACAGGTCTTACCTGGTCCACGTGGATGTAGTAGTAATGGTCACGGTGATATATGACCTTGATGAGGCGTTTTAGCTGGCGTACCGAACGGCCGTGGACCATCAGAACAAAAGCCACACGGACAGGGTTCTCCACCTTCAACAGGCTGGTGTCCAGCTCAGCCTGGACGGGATTTGTTTCACCTGACAATACAAGAACAGAAAAGAAAGAGTATGTGAGGATCATATTTTTTTTTAAAGAAAATTTGGCTGTCGAGTGTTTCTTTTCCTTCTTCAGTGTCATTTTCCCCTCAAGAATGCAGACAAGTGGGTTGCAAAAACCAAAACTAGAAGTGCAACCCGGGAATATACAAAGACAAGTTGTCGTCAGAACACAAATATGTGAGGGCTTCTCACCGATCTGGGGGCAGAACTGAGGAAGTGGTCCTGGCATGAGCTGCCCAGCCTGATGCAGGCACACGATGTTGGCGAGCTCCTGTCTGCACTGCTGTGAGCCAGCACGGTGGAGGGCAGACATCGCGTCTTTGCCTTTGATGACGCATTTTGGCTCAAGGTCACTGCTGGGGGCTTGGTGCGCCCCATCCACGCTGCCCGGCTCACCCAGTAAGGCCGCAGCAGGTAACTTGGCTGCTCCGTCGGTGAAGTTTCTGCTGCTGGACAGGTCGTGGGGGACCACACCATCCATTCCAGGGTCTGTAATCACCAACTCCTGGGGGGCCTTCAGTCTGATGCTGGGCTTTCCTACTTTGCGGCTGGTCACTCTCCTCATCGCGCTGGCCGCAGTTCCTCCATTCCTCTCTAACTTGGCACTCCATCTGCCCTTGTTCCTCCCCGACAGAGACTTTTGCTTCTCCCAAAGTGCAGCATCTCTTTTTGGGTCCAAGCTGTTGTGGTCAGGCAGCTTAGAGCGTCTTGTTTTTTTCTAAGGAGAGAGCAACAGAGACAGGATATACGTGTTTAAAATACAGATTTAGTGACAATACTTCATTAAAAAAACACCAGGGTGGTGTTGACTCACAATCAGCAACTGCATAAGGTCGGTAAGAGGACACTGAAAAGCCATTTCTCATTTCTCTGATTGGGGTTATTTTTAGATGATTTTTTTTTTTGTGGTGGAGCTAATCTGCAACAGAAAGTTACTGAAACGCTGGAAAACATAATAATAAACACTGTGGCCTGAGACGAATACAACATATGTATGTGAATTGAGTGTTACAGGTCAAACGAGTCAATATTCTTTTGAGAATCCTTGTCAGGGTGTCACTGTGAGTAAATATGCCTTTGGGTGTTAGAGATTTAGGAGGTTTCATGTGGTTAAATCCATGGTGACAAATCATGCAATAAGGAAAATATTGAAAAAAATGCTGCATAATATGTCCAAGACTTTATTTGATTTTGAAAGATAAAAATGCCATTCATATCCAAGGAAAAAATGCAATAAAGTGTTTGAAAAGGAATAGGAAGAAGTAAACAACGTTGCACTGAGTGGCCTCAATTCACTACATGGTGGTTATGGATGGATGGATACGTATCCATTTCTTCGAATTTGGCTTCAACACTAACCTTCTTCAAATGCAGTTACTATGTTTCAGCAAATCGTTTCTTAGGCTAAATAATTGGCTGTCATCTAATATTTATGATGAAATGGTTTAGCGCTGGTGCTTTTGCAAACAGCCGTGCAGAGACACAGTAGTGACGCCACGTAAACAACCGTGACTACTCTGGGTTTCTTACACTTTCAACACCGTGGCGTATTTTTAAAGCAAGACAATGGAACGGAATCAGTTCTTTTGGAGCACAAATCACACCTAGCACAAATTCCCAGGGTAGGTGTTGATTTAAACAAACAACCAAACCATTTTAAAATTATGCCAGACAGCATCATGGCAGGAATGATGGTTCACACAAAAGATGTGTCAAAATGTGTTTAGAGAAGAAGGAAGAGAAAGAATAGTGTGTGGACTGAGACATCTCCACCTCTGTGACAAGACTGCACATCAGCAGCACAGAGATGGTGGGAACGTATGAGGAACTTGAGCAGCGTGGTTAGCAAAGGTGCCAAATAAAACAATGCCAGCGAAATGGCTGACAATCAAGTGCACATCAAGTGTGACATCCATGTCTGACACCTGATGTTGCAACTGTCACATGGACCACAATGCCTGTCAATGTGAGGCAGACAAACTTAGCTCAAAGCTGTTGCATTATTTACGGAATGAATAATGATAACTCAGGGTTCAATATTTTCTCCATTCAGAAATCAGCCTCTGTCCAAAGTACATCATGTACACCTTCTACCAGCAAAAGACACATATTCAATTTCAGTTTCCACTTTGATCAGTCAAAAGAAGATTAATATGAACTTTTAAACCAGGAAATGGATTTGGGAACAGCACAGCACACAGTTCGACCTGTTCTGACCTGTGAATGAAACTCTGCAGGAAAATGTTGTGTAGGGTTAATTCTTTTTCCAGGTGCAGTTTTAGAGCTATTGTATGGATAGTAAGTTGAATCTATTTCCTTTTTACACTGAAGATGTTCACACTGATTCACAAATTGTATGTATCTGCAATTAACCATGTTTCAACCTGAGAGCCGCAGAATGCCTGACTAGTAAAGTTAAGACAGGGGCAATTTGTCCTTAAGTAACTTCTGAAGTGGTCCAGACCCTGATCCTTGGTGTCTTTCTTCCATCTATGTCAGTGTACTACAGCTGCTGACCACCGTATTCTCCAGGCACAGACACAATATTAAAACACACACACACACCATGACAGAGTGACAGGTTGGTGACAGGTTACTAGTTTCTGTGAATGCCATAAACACACCGTCATCCACAGGGCACATCTGTTAACGCTTGAAGTTATTTGGGGGCAGGACTAGAACTGTGCCTCCAGGTACTGAGCTCCAGGTGTGTCCTCAGCGCACCGGTAGGACTCCCACCCCACTACCTAAAATAGGTATCCATCCCACTGATAAGCTCCATCGTTTACTAACGTGTATTATTCGGTCTGAGTCTGAAAACGAGGTTAAACATCAGCGTAGAAGTAAGTTTATATGAAAGAAGACAGCCTGTCATACACCAACTTCCTGCTGTCAGTCATGACGGATTCCACTGTCTTGTTAACATCTGAGATGTTTCGTATTTGGGCCTCATACTAATTAGAGTTTAGCAAATGGAACAACTTAGCCGCCGTCATCTAGCTTCACGGTATGACTACAGACAGCCTAGCTAGGCTACGCGCTAGCGGCTAACGATCCACTTCTCAACCCAAACTGACTGTCACGGCTCAAATCAACGAGGAGAACGTCACTCACCTCCGACTCGCCCTCTTCCAGACCTTTCAGACTCCAGACCACCAGTGCCTGGACCAGGAGGATGGTTAATGCGGCAGCAATCGCGAGTTTATATCGTCGGAGGAGCTTCTGTACCCGAACGCTGGCCACCATTTTTCCGTGCCCAGTCGTCTGAAAGCGCGTGAAAGATTGCGTCTGTCTGCGTAGCCTACCACGTCCCTCGCGCTCTGCTCAGGAAGTTTGATATTTATACCGACACTGTCCGCAGGGGCGGGACCAATTCATCGTTTGACGGATCCCCAAGCCTCAGCCGTCACCTGAGATCAAGGTAGGGGACCAGTCGGAAGTGAGACAGGTTCCAGTGTCTTAAGTGATTCTGGAATATGACATTCTGAAAATGAATTCATGTCTTATACATGTTTAGTAAGTTTATTTTCCCCTTTTTGCATATTTTCATCAGCTGTACAAAAATAAACCTAAGTTCACAACCCTTTCTCCATCTTAATCTTTTGAATTGTTGAAGCAATAATTCCCAAACGACTCATCTGTCTTTTGTTATTTATGAATTACTCAGTTGTGTTACTGGAGCCAGACTCAAGGTCAAGTATGTCCAAACGTCCAACTTATAAAATATATGGAACTTCTAACCAAAGGGTAGCACTGTTTACTCAAACTTCTGTGGCTAATTTCCAAACAGGTGCGAATTTCCTTCATCAAATTTATACACAGATGCACTGAAAAAGCAGGAATATTATGTGTTCAATCACAGTCAATTCTAGCTTCAGAGCCACACCTCAGTGCAGGTTTTAATTCCAAATTTCCAGGCATTTCATGCAATTTAGGGGAAATTTAAATTGCAGTATTTCCCCGTTGTTGCCTTTTAAAATGCCAACTGCATACACAAAATGCATGGTATGCACTTCCAGCAACACTTCCAGTAACTCGTATTTCTGCCTCAACTACTTCTGCATACCAATGCATTGAGTCTTTATCTGTAATTATAACTGATTGACGTGGACTATCATGGTTGACATCAATGGTACCAGAGCATCCTGAAGCATGATTATGAGATTAAGCGCATGGCTAGAAATGTCCAATTAGTATGTTCTATTTTGAATGCGTAATGCTGTTCATTGACTTTCTATGGTCAAATGACATTCTTAAGTATGAGTATTGTGAGTAAAGTCCCAAAAGTTATTTTAATCAAAAGTGTCACCATACCATGCCACCATTATACAGGGCTTTGTCTCTTTTAGAGAAATCATCTCAGGATGGGACCCCTGGTCTCCAGGGTAATGGCACAGGAGCTCAGGCATCCAGTGTGTTAACCGACTGGATATCAGTAATTAGACAGGGAGGGGAAGCAGAGGACTCCATGTCCCCATGGTGTTCTACTGCTGATTCACTAATTCTCAGATCTCTGCTTCCTGTCGGTTAGAGAATGGACATTAATATATGTCGGCTGGTCTGCAAAGCACAAAATGGTTCCGGTTACATGATTGATCTCCTGCGAAACTTGGAAAACATCCAGACTTCTGAGATCATCTGGGCCCAACATGCATCCCCAGAGTTACAACAAATCATGGTGGAGCAGAGTTTTAGTTTCTATGCAACAAATATCTGGAACAAACCCCTAGAAACATGCAGATCAGATAAAACCACCACTTCCTATATATCAAAACTAAAGACTTAATGTGCACTGTCACATTTATTCAAGTATCTTTATTTTATCACTTTTGTTATTTTTATTATTCTTTTCTCAGAATAGAATGGAATAGAATAGAATCTACCTTTCTTGTCATTGCACAGTACATGGTGGTTTTAAGAGCTACTCCTCTCTCTCTCTCTCACACACACACACACACACACACACACACACACACACACACACACACACACACACACACACACACTAATGTGATTTAATTCCATTTAACTTGCGTTGACTTTCTATTTCAACCCATCAGCCGTTGTAAAGCACAAACACACTCACTTCCCCATGCGGGGAACAACTGGTGCAAACAAACAATTCATGTCAATCAAGAGACGAGACATACGTCACGCGCGTCACGCAGATGACGTCAGTGCGCGTGCACCGGGCTCCTCGCCGCCGTGTTTACCGACTGGCCGTAAAGTTTGAGAGCCGAGGCAGAGCGCGCCCGCCCGCCGGGGGATCGTCCTCCTCCCTGTCGGAGTGGACGACGAGGAGGGGCAACAGCGCCGGTCTCCGTCCATTTCAGCAGCAGTAAGATGAGAGGCTTCGTGCTGCAGCTGATGAGCTCCGGAGGACCGGTGAAGGGACCATCCGCAGTTTACACTCCGGACATGTCCACAACTGCAGGTCCGACCATCCCCTCGTCCCAGCTGACGTCCGACCAGTTCACAGTGGTCGCTGCATCCTGTAAGTCAACTTGTTGAAAACATTCTCAGAAATATTTTATAATTTTATTATTGGTAATTTGAAATTTAATTAAAAATATATAATGTATTTTATTCATTTCTTGTTTAATTAAGAAAGATCAGAGTTTCTTTTTTAAACTTCTGTGTTATTATGTTATAATAACTACTTTATCTATTATTTTTTCAGTATTCCCAATCTGTTAGAAGAAGACGAAGTTAATTTACTGGTCACTTAGAGCTGAAAGCTCAAAACCACAGTTAGAATTATCATTATGAATATACTTTCATCAGGCAGATGTTATTATGTCATTATTCTTGACAGCTACACTATGTTGAATTTTAATTGGTTTGTTTTCATGTTATTTTAACGTGTCCTTTACTTTGTCTTATCTTTGACTTGTTTCTCTACTTTCTACTTCAACTGGAAAGCACTTTGTGATTTTATCTATGAAAGGTGCTCAACAAATAAAGTTTACTTACATTATAGGTGATAGAAGTCTTGTATAGATGGACTGTGAATTTTCATAGTACTTTTCATAGTACTTTAAAACATACAAGACTTTTTTATATAATGGTTATCTGACTAACCGGCATCCGTCTTTCTTTCACAGTTTCATCTCTGGTGTTCTTTGTTGTTATTGTGGTGCTGCTGTCCATTATTTACCGTAAGGATCCTCAGTGCTGCAGGCTACGCTCCTATCAGGGGCCACATGCAGATATGGTAAGACGTTAGAAAAACAAAAGTGTATGAGCTGTATGTTCAGGTTCCTGATGTGGCACAGAGAGAAGACACCACATGAACCCAATGTCCAGAGGTGCCAGATTCAATTTTCACGGCTGTGGGAAAGGAACTAGATATGACCACTGTCATGGAATCGATTTGCTACAGTTGAATTACCTGCGTTCTGAAATGTCTCTGAGTGCGTCCTGAACTCTAATGGAAACAGACAAATGCAGCATTTATCACCTGGATGGATGTTTGTTAAAGCACCAGTCACATCACGCCAAATCAGATTAGCCTGAAGTTGAAGCAGCAAAACAGGATTTGTAAAGTGTTGGCGAGTGTATAAATTGAATTTTCCAAGATCGGCACACCTCTAAATGTTTGGCTGTCCGTCATATCAGCTCCGTGTAACCGCAGAAGACAACGCAGCTTGGGTTTGTGAGGCTGATAAAGTGAGGAGGAGGAAATCTAAACACAACGCAACTTCTCATTGGCTGCCCATTCTTACTGCTTTTTCCTCCTTAGCTGTTTCTCACCTCTGTAAGTCCCAGGGGTGACGTTCTGTCTGTTATCTTCTCTTTGCAGCTCATACCTCCCCCTCAACCGACAGGAAACCCTGTTCAGTTTTGGTTTCACTGGAGAGGTTTCTGTTGCCACATTTAAGGACCCAACAGAGCGTTTCACTAGTACAGACTGACCAGGCGTGACCTCACACTCCGTGTGCTCGATAAGACAACAGGCTGAGAGTCCGTCCTATACAGTTACCAATGACTAAGTTTCAAGTGGCACAGTCTGTGGTGCAGCAACAGGGTGTTTTGAGATCAGTAATCTACTTAAACACTTTCTAGTAGTTAAAAAAAAAGAGTTTTTGTTTGTGAAGTTTCAGCAAAAGCAACAAACACAAGACTCTTTCATTGTGCGTCTTCATGTCGTCAGCTTCATAGTCGCATACCTTTCCCTGCTTCAGTTTGCTCTATGAATAGTGGACAGACCCCTCTGTGGGTGTTGGGGACACATGCGGACAAAGACTCTCCTTTAGGTTGTGGCGGTGAAAAAGACACACTGCTGCTGGGATCCTCCCCCGACTTCACTGCTGATTTTACACGGTTGTGCTTTTTTTCACACAGGCTGAATCAATGACCAGAGACAAAAGAAGTACTCTCTCTCTCTTTTTATTCCTGAGGATTTTTTTTTTCATTTTAAAAGTACAAACCAGTGAAGGAACATGACCTTTGACATCACCTATTTTTGCTGTTTTCGCTCTTCCAGAAATGATGGCAAAGGTCATTAGACAGAGTCATTCTTAAGTATGAGAGATGCCATTGTTTAGAGCGGCATGAGGAAATGATGAATTCAAAGCTTAAGCGCTCCTCGGTGTGACAATATATTCCACCACTGTTTGTGTCGATTGATAGTCGGAGAAAATCGTCTTTGTTGTACCGACCACTTAAAAAATCTCTCATCCAGGCAACTAATTGACTTTGTTGTTACGCCATCCCACATGACACATGGGGCGGTGGTGTGCACCACCGTGTCCTCGTTAAGACGTACCTGCCACAGTTACAAGGGGAATACAGAGACCCTGAAAAGACCACACGGTGTGGTTTGTTGCCTAGGGACCCCCATGACACAGTAGGACACCACATTGTTCACCAAACAAAGGAGACTCATTTAGACCCGAGACAATTACCTAGTTCTCCTCGCGGCCCTTTTTTCAGGATGCCAACACCTCATACAGTGAGACACTGACAGGTCTTGTAGTAAAAAAAAAACTGGGGGTGGGAATGGGAGGAGGCACGGAAATCAGAGGGTGGTTGCCTTATTGATTAGGTAATTTATGGTATGGCTAAACCAGCCAGTGTCCACAGTGATTAAACAAGGCATGAAAATTGGTCAATTAGGCTGCAATTAGTAAATATCTGTCTTAATTGCACCAGTGGTCAGACCCATGTCGAGCAAACATATGAGCTGATAAATACTTCTTGTTTTACAGGATGCGCCTCCTCAGTACTACAGCAGCAGTCAGACACTGGTGGCTCCTTGTCACGAGCAGACTCACATTATGGATGAAAACTCTCAGGTGAGTGAGGCACGTTGCAGCATAAGTCCTTCCTAAGGTGGTCCGGGTCTGATAGCAAGGTCCCGAGAAACCTTTGACCTTATGATAAACCTCACCTATACCTCACCTTACTTATAGGTATGTGGTCATTCTGTTCACTACACATAGACAGATAGATAGAAAGATAGATAGACAGAGAGATAGACAGATAGAGATAGAGAGATAAACAGATGGTAGATGATAGTTTACAGTAATCAAGCGAGTAATGATCATTCTCGTTTAGTGGATAGTTTATAGAAGCATGTTTCCTGTGTGCCGTAAGTGTCCTGCAGAGTTTTGGCTAATGTGTGACTGTGTGCGTTGCAGGCTGCTCAGCTGTTTTACGTCGGTCTGCCTTCCAGCTACAGCCTCAGCACTCTGGATGTTCCTCCTCCCAGGCTCCCCTCCTATGAGAGCGTCCGAAAGAAAGATCGCCAGAGGCAGATCCACATGATGATTGCAGACCGCTTTGGTCTCAACGGGCCCATTGTGGCCGAGGTAAGATAGATGAGGGCTTAGGACTGTGTCATATCAATTGACACAGTCAGGAAAGCTGTGACAATGGAACATTTCAAGTGGTAGCCTAGGAACGAAGGAGATATTCATCTCCTATGATACGAGTAGTAAATCTTAATATGGTGGTGCATCATCTGTAGTTTAAACAGTGGCGATAAAAGCCGTTTTCTGTTCTGACCGGGTTATGCAATATTGTAACACGAGTTTGTTTGAAGATATGAGAGCAAACAGTTTAATGTTCCGCACTGAAGTGTGTCAGCGGCCAGGTTTCAAGCTTTTTTACAGTGTTGATCTTTAGCTGCGCTTTTGACTCGCGCATAATGCTTGAGCAAACAAGGTAATGAGAAAAAGGCACGTCAAACATCATTAAAACCAGCATCCTGAGTACAAACAGTGGCTGAGAATGCATCTTTGTGCTCATTGCACTTCTGCCCCGCCCTACACATCCACCCAACTTGCTTTTTTCTTAATTAAACAGTGTCTAGCATGACTGCCCATCCATTCTGCGTAGACACACACACACACACACACATAAAAAGGACATTCACACACAGCACTTTCCAGTCACCCTGACACTTGTCACTGACCCCCCTCTCCTTTTCAGACTCTGCTAGACGTTCAATTGATGGCCTTGTAATTTCCCTTGTTTGGCCGTGGTCCTAAGGGTAGGGAAGGGTTAAACCTTGTGGCTTGGTATGTCCACATCAACAGTGTTAGGAATGTAACTGGTCACAATTACAGATTCCCCTTTTTAAAATGTAGTAGTAGTGTGACAATTTCAATTTGACTTTATCAAAATAATGTAACTAATTGTTCCATTTCAATGACTCGTACACACAGAACTGATTTATTTGTTGTCAGTGGGAAGTGTTTTTGTATGTGGAATACCACGGAATGTGAACTAACACTAACTCATTTTTTCGACGACGACTTCCCAGATGGTTGTGTATAATAAACCGTCTGACTGGTCATGTTAATCATGTGAGACATAAAAATATCACTTAGTGCACCTTACTCAACTAATCTGCCCTCTGTCTTGGCATGTTGGCATTTATGATGACATTGAGCCTAGGGCCTGAAACAGTTTTGACATTCTCCTTGGTTTTGATTTTTTTTCTGGCAGCCACCGCCATCCTATGAAGAGAGCGTCCGTCAGTCTGTGGAGCTGCCACACAACATCTTCTCATCTGGTTTGGACTCCTCACTCCCGCAGAGTTTCCACACTGGCACTGAGACACTGGCACAGACCGAGACACCTCAGCTCATCGCCACTGGAAGCAGCAGCGTGCCGCCTGTGTGATGCTGATCATATACAGTCTGATGAACTGAGTGTGACAAACTGACAGCGGGTGTACTTACCAAAAACAATCAAACGGTGGAATTGATTGTGTCCTTCAGATACCTCAAGACTGAGTTCGCATGGAGAGACAGTGAATGTTGATTAGAAGCTGTGAGACCAAAGGAATGACAGCAAAACTTGAATGCTGAAGAAACCCTGTGCTGATATGTGTGGAAGCTGCACTGACGTACAGTGGACAGCGTTTGGAGTAGATGGCTGGTACATCTTAGAGAGGACTGGGGCCACAGAGCCAAAAAGGGAGCCACTCTTAGCCATGAAAGTGGATTAACCACTGTAAAAGAACATTACACAGCGATAGGATCTGCTGTAAAACGTGTCTTTACATTACAGTGGCACTCTGGCTGTATGTGGTTCAACCAGTGAAAGGAAATTGTGCCTTTCATGACGTTATATTGAGACATGAGACATGAGAATGCAAAATGAATGAATGTTCTGCTACACACCATGTTTAAAAGCCACACGCTTATTTTGTTCTCAAACTGTATTTATGGAAGAAATGTCCTTATTATTTCACTGTGAAAACAACAGTAAAAGACAGTAGAAGCAAACAGTATTTACCAGACACACATCTTTGACCAATGTCTGACCTCAAGATATCCTCCCTTGTTGGCTATGAGTATGCAGTGGGTGTTTAAATGTTTACATGTAAACAGAGCTGGTTTCTCATCCACTTCACATTTTAATGTCTTGTAATGACTTAATTTTATTAAGAAATGTTCTACCTGACTTTTAAAACTCATTTTTCTAGCAAATCTGACTTTCTTGAAACACTGCACATTGTCAAATTTGTTTTAATATGAAAGTACAGACAATAAAATGAAAGATTTGCCTAAAAAGTTATTTTATTCAAGTGACACGATGAGACTTTATTGTAATGATGCTTTTGACAAACACATTTAATAAATGAGCAATTGAAAAGAAGTAGCAGTGAGGCACAGAAGAGGGTTTTTGACCTTACAAGCATGGCCGCCCTCCGTGTCCGTCTGACTCTCTTTCGTCAGAGCCGAAGAGAACCGAAGATCCCCGAGCAGCCGAGTGTCAGTCTGGTTTGTAAACAAGGTCAGACACTGCAGCAGACCGCAAAAAGTCTCTTTCCACCCGGTGGTATCTCATTTTTAATGCGAGAAGAGAACAAACCTGTTTCCCTGAACCTGCCAGAAGGAAGGTGAGCAGAAACCCCCCAAAACATTTCACAATGTGTTTTGCGCAGGACGCATTGCGGAGAAGAGTTAAATATTATTATATCGGATTATTATGGGATTAAATATGTCACGTTTTTTATGTACAACTATAGACGCATGAAGAACTAAACTGCATTTTAATAAGAGATCTGACGCAAAGTCACCTAGCTTGTGTGTGTGTTTACCTTCTGCGCAGTCAGCATCAATCTGGGTCGCTCTCCCACTAAAAGATGCATAGTCATGTTTTCCTTTTACACATCAGCAGTGGAGCCATTCCTTCTCCGAGCACTCGCTCGAGATTCTGTTTAATGTGAATGCATTTTCCTGTATGTTTGTTTACTGCATTATTCGGCATGATAGGTGTAGATCAGTTCAACTGATCAGAACAAAATGGGGATCTTACACTCTCCTGACTTTTAGGTGTCATTGATGCAAGATGACTTGCATGTCTTTCTCCCACACATCTTTATTCTTAGAAATAATGAATGCATCGCCAGTATCATCTGGGCCTGCTGAGACTGGACATGATCCCTGATCAGACTGCAGAGGATGGACAGAGAGACACTGACATATAGACATATGACCAAACAGAGCCTGTCAGACCGTTTTATGACTTGATTCTGCTCCAATTATTTATCAGTTTAGTTATCCAGACACCCCTTTAATCTAATCTGGAGAAAAAAACGTGACGGTTTAACTTGGGTTGTGAATCATTTATATGCCTGGTGAAGGTGTAATCAACTTCTTGGCCATGTAAACATCCCAGCACGTGTTTACAGGAAATACTGATGTTTTATGGGTAAACAACAGAGGTAGTTCACCTCAAGGTTGATAAATTAGGCAGCAGGGGTAATATGATTTTACAATTTAATAATTCAGGTGATTCATTTTGACACAGTATCTGTATGTTTTACCACTTGCAGAGTCTTTTTCACCTGTGTCACCTGACATCTTCACATATCTATGTCATTTGTCCCAGGACTTCATCACAAACCAGCCAAGATGATGCAGTGTTTTCACTTCATGGTTGAACCGGCCAAAAGCCTGACAGCCAAGATCAAGGTAACCGACATTGGGTTCAATACTTTTTAACATCTCTTCATAGCAATTTAATGGTCATGCAAAGAGTCACCATGATAATTGAGTTGATTAATAAGACAATGTTCTTGTTTGACTCGTTGTGTGGTTCAGCGACTGAGAAGTAGCAGCTGCATACAAGGATTTGTTGGCAGGGTGATATGAGGCACTCTGGAGGGGAGGGGTGTTTTTCTTCTTAGCTGACAGGCACTCGGCCACCATATGCATGTTAATCAGACTGAGGCCGTGTTGAAAACCTGTGGATGTCCTCCCACCTGGTATTAAAAAACACCTCCACACGCGTCTTCAGTGGCAACTCGAGATGTAATCAGACTTACTTGGCATGCAAATGAACACCGGTAGAAGCCGAATGCTGGTTTCTGAGCATGTTACTACATTTCCATTAAAGGTTTGCAGAATGTATGAATAGAACATACGACTTCATTTTTACAGTTGTGTGTTTTTCTGTAAAAAAAAACAACAACACAGGAATCACACAAGAGAACAAAGAAGGAGAAGATTGATTCTCTGGATGAGGATCAGTTATTTGTTGCGGAACTGGCTCAGGACCTCAGCCGAGTGTGTCAGGTACAAGCATCAGTGCAGACGCCGTGTACACTCCACGCATGATAAGATATACAGTATGAATGAATAAATGAATGAATTCTTTCATGTCTCATGTCAATTCTAGCCCATTCCCATGGAATTATATGACACATTTGCGAAAAAAGAACAATTATGCACAAATTTTATTATGGAAATGGAACATCCAACCTTGCTCATCGTATGTTATGATGACAAATGTAGCAGTAGCAAGGGAGCATACAAATAAACAGAAGGTTGGAGATCACTGAAGCTGTCTGAAGCATCTACATCAGACAGTGGAACCATCTATAACATCACAGATGTTGATTCTGCTCCTTAAAGTGTGTTTTCCTCCTGTCAGGTTACTGCAGCACTGAAAACAAGAACGGTACATTAGATAATGTAGTCAATACACCAGCTGGCTGTGGCAGCAGAGGGCGCTGTTGCCTGTACATGTACTCACTGATTTTCTCAGAACACAACCTCAACACTGAGCTGTGAATTTTCTTTCGATATTCACTAATCCCATTATTTGCTGCTACAGAGTTCAGCAGTCCTGGAGCACATCTGGAATCAGGATGACATCTGGCCAACCCCTCTCTGCAGGGTCTTCATCCTGGAATGGGCCTCCATGCTGGAGAGCAAGGTGCTTATCAGAGCTTATCACACTTAAAGTGAGATTTAAACACATCAGGGGGGCCCATGGCGTTAACTGGGATCTGTGGGGTGACTGCGCAAGCATGAACAAGCGGATGAAGAGGAGAATTTACTCATTTGGTGAAGTTGTGTTTGCAGAAGAGACCCATGCAGACTGACAGCTGTCCGCAGATGGATGAGGGCAAACAGTCTGCTCTGACTGGGGAGCAGGACGTGCTGCTTGCAAAGACGGTAATTCTCGACTGGACCAAGGACCTGCGAGCTCAGCCGGAGGTGGGAGGTTCATCATGCTTATATCTTCAGTAACTTATTTTACTTCATCCACTCATTTTCAATGTCTTGTTTTTTTGCAGCAAAGTGTGTGGCCTGGGGAACCTGTGGTAAAAATTCTGGAGGACCTGCAGTCAGCTTGGCGTTGGGGTCGTGTGACCAATCTGCTGACTTCCATGGAGCTGGTCATGTGGACTTTAATGCAGCAGCAGCCAGATAAGGTAATAACAACACTGCATTTGTAGGCATTCTGCATTTGTAGGCATCTTTTCTCCACTCCCAAGAATGCTGCACAACTTACAAACATTACAGGCGAATAAGTGCATAGGTCCACAGTATGGTTCCATTTGTTGATTCCTTTAACACAGTTCATCCCTCGTTTTGTTCTTGCAGGATACCATACCGCAGCAGTGGCTCCTGTGGAAGCAGAAGACAAAGAAGATTGGTAGGTGATTCATTTTTAAATAATACAATGTTTGGTCTGGCTTTAAACTTACCTTACTAATAAGTTTGATATTACTTGTTTTCAGGTTCCATTTCTTACATTCCTCAACCAGGTGAGTGATATCTATATCAGATTAATATTAATAAGATGTGTTTATTATTTTTTCACCATTCAACCACTGGTTTCTGTTTACATTCTGCATAAACCCTCCACAAAACCCTTCTCTCTCTTTAAAAGCATGTTGAGGTTAAGTGGCCACTCTACGGTAAACTGCCCATAGGTGTGAGTGTATGCGTGAATGGTTGTCACTACAGTTCACCCTGCTGTATTGCTGGTTCAAAACATTTTCTGTTTTGTGATATTTTATTTACTATTTGCTGTTCGCTGTCCTATAATGGTGTCGTGCTGCTGTTGGAACTGCAATTTCCTGATGGAACTCCCAAGGGATTAATAAAGTTTGATCTAATCTAATGTTTTATTTTTTGACAGTGTGGCAGTGGATCTCAGATGCTGCAGGTACAACATTCATTCATCTGACTGTAAGTCAGAGTAAATGATAGGTAACCTATTTTGGTCATTCAAACATCTGCCTCTTCTAGTGGAGGTGAGTCTGGATCTGGACACAGCCAACCCTGACCTGCTCATCTCAGTTGATGAGAAAAGGCTGCGCTGTGGCTTTGAGAGGAAAGATATTCCCAACTACCACCAGCGCTTTGATGGCTGGTGGTGCGCTGTTGGAATGGAGGGCTATGAATCCGGTCGCCACTACTGGGAGGTGGAGGTTGGGGAGCGAGACTGGCGGCTGGGTGTGGCCAAAGAATCTGCCCTGAGGAAAGGCTTCAAGTCCCTGAACACTAACACAGGCTACCTGACCCTGCGGTTGGAGAGGGGCACGGAGCTCAAAGCACTGACGGTGCCCTTCACCGCCCTGCCGCAGGACCTCATACCTCGGAAAGTGGGTATCTACCTTGACTACGACCACGGCCAGCTCTCCTTCTATGACGTGGACAGACACCTCCACATTTACACCTACAGCGAGAGCTTCACTGAGAAGCTGTTCCCGTTGTTTGGCACGGTGGAGATCATGAAGGATCTGGTGATTAGGTCCCCAGCAGTCAAGAACCAATGCATCTGCCCTGGATCCTGCCTATGGCCTTGAGTCCCCCATCACCTCTATTCTCCAGTAGTCCTCAAGATAAAGTATAAACACAAGGCTATTTGATAATCAGTGCCATCCGATCCTGCTGTAGGAGACCTTCTTTGTGTCATTTAATAGCTCCACTATATGACCAGTATTGCTGCTGTTGCTGCTTATTTAATGTGATTTCTGCTTTGCACTATCATTAATAATAACCACCACTCACAGCTATAACGTGCTCTCAAACATTTCAAAGAACTCTAGTATCAATATAAAGTATGGTGCGATAAGAATCCTACTGTATGAATACATTTATGTCTGTTCTAAATAAAACAAACTGTCATGCCATCGTTGTTTGACTCTTGATTGGAAAATATAAACACTTCTAAGCAAATTGAATAATAAAAATTCAATACCTTTAAGGAAGGTAGGAATTTTACAAGTCTGTTGAATTGTTCCCCATGAATGTTATCTAGTTGGAGAGAAAGAACTGATGATGAGAGACCCCATACATTTGTAGGTGTGTGTCTGCTGGACCAATCAGCTTAAAGATCAACAATTGTTGTCATTAAAAACAATTGTTTTTAATTACAATATTAAAATAATACGAAGAATTGCAAATGATTACTATCAACAATGAATGTAGATAAACGGAGTTTATGGGACAGTGGGGGAAAAAATCTTTTGTTTCCCTCAGTTTAATCGCATCTATGATTACGTCATCGGTGTGCGACGGCGCTGGGGGAGTTTGACTACGAACTACAGACAAATGACAAAAACTTTAAAACAGGCTTTGAAAACCCACTTTGGGTTTGACAGTTTTAGGTCTAAACTCCAGGAAGATGTTGTCAAAGCTGTGGTCCGAGGTGAGCCAAACAACAGTTTACTCTTCTGCTGTGTTTTAGTTAAAACTGGTTAGCAAATGTTAGCAGACTAACTAGCGGGCAAAAATTGCAAAATGTAACTTAATTGGCGCCTTTAGCATTTATATCTGGAGAGTGACTTAGAGAGACTTATATTGTTAGTGTAATGACTTGTGACCCTGCAGGGGACAGGGATGTGTATGTGTGTATGCCCACTGGAGCAGGGAAGTCTCTGTGCTACCAGCTGCCTGCAGTCTTGGCGAAGGGCATAACCCTGGTGATATCGCCTCTGATCGCTCTTATTCAGGTCAGTTTCCACTGTTCATTGTGCTGCTTCACCTGTTTGATGTTGTATTTTCTTTCACCATTGTATGTGTATTACTTCCTCATCAGGACCAAGTGGATCGTCTGAAGAGTCTAAACATCCCTGCATGCTCCATCAACTCCAAGCTGCCCGTGGGCGAGCGCCGTATGATCCTGGCTGACTTGGCGAGCAGCGATCCAAAGCTGAAGCTCCTCTACATCACACCAGAGATGGTGGCCTCCCCCTCATTCCAGCCCTGTCTGTCCGGCCTGTGCTCCCGTGGGCTGTTGTCCTACCTGGCAGTGGATGAGGCGCACTGTGTCTCCCAGTGGGGCCACGACTTTAGACCAGACTACCTCAAACTGGGTGAGCTGCGGGCTCGCATGCCCGGGGTGCCATGCTTGGCACTGACAGCGACAGCACCCAAGAAAGTACAAGACGACATCCTTCAGTCCCTGCAGCTGCACTCGCCTTTGTCTTTTACTACACCGGTTTTCCGCAGTAACTTGCACTATGATGTGATCTTCAGGGAGCTTCTTCCCAACGCCTATGTCCACCTGCACGCCTTCATCAAAGAGGCACTGGGCCGTTGGACAAATGGACAGGTTGGTAGGCGGGAGTCAACTCAAAAAGTTGTCACATTTACCATTTTGAACAATAAAATGTTTTTTTCACTTTTTGAAAATTCATACATGCAAGATGTCTTGACACATCCTACATTCCCAGAGACAGAGATATTTGGTTCTTAATCAGGCAGAACATTGACAAGTGGAATGCAAATTACTTTCGTAATTACTTTCATCAGTTTGACTTTTTTGACTTTTCAGCTTTAAACTAAAACTAGAGATTTGTGAACGGCACCTTAAAAATTAACCTTTTAAAATCCACCTTATTTGTCCCTATAATGCATCCTGAATCAGGTTCATGTTTGATTAGTAGATACTTTTCTTAAACGCCAGGGTTGTGGGATTGTCTACTGTCGGACCAGAGAAGGCTGTGAGACCGTGGCCTACCAGCTTACCAAACTTGGAGTCACGGCCAGACCTTATCATGCAGGTGAATTTGTTTTTGTGAACAAAGTGGAAGGACAGAAAAGCACATGAAAGCATTCAGGGTCAAGTCCTTTTGTCTTGCAGGTCTGAAAGCAGCTGATCGTACAGAGGCCCAGAATGAGTGGATGCAAGGAAAAGTGCAGGTGATCGTGGCCACGATAAGTTTCGGTATGGGCGTAGACAAGGCCGATGTCAGGTAAAGAAAGGAATCTGTCGCCTTGATTCCATTGATGTTGTCTGTAGTAATGTTTTGCCTGTCACCCCCGACTCCCTCACACACACACAGGTTTGTAGCTCACTGGAACATTGCAAAGTCCCTGTCCAGTTACTATCAGGAGTCTGGGCGAGCAGGGAGAGATGGACTTCCCTCCCGCTGCCGCACGTATTACTCCCCCAGGGATAAGGACCAAATCAACTTCCTGATCCGCCAGGAAGTTGCCCGCAAACAGGTCACGACAACAAAACAAGAGAAAAAACAAGTACGTTCTATATAGTTCAGCCTCATACAAAATATGTATTACTCATTTACAGGAAAAACGCAACTGTGCAAAGGAATCGGACAAATCAGCCATAACAGAATTTGAAGCCATGGTGTTATTTTGTGAGCAGGAAAGGTAAGTAAAGAAATAGAAGGACATACATTGTCTTTGCTTACTGTAGAAGTGAGTAATACCACTAATACATGATCAAAGTAAACTTTAACTGCACATATGTAACATGTCACTTTACATATTCAGCGGTCATTATACACTTTAATCCAGGCAGTGAAACTTTCCTTTATTTAAGATTCAGAAACTAAAATGTTCAAGACTTTTTTTGTAATATTGATAAATATGGCTCACAGCTCATGAAACTAAAAATCCAGTATATCAGGTTTGAGATTTATGGTATTTAAACTGCATAATTAGTGGTTTACTCAAACCTGACACAACATATTTTAACATTTTTAGATACAGAGCTGTATCAATTATCAAAATTGGAATTAAAATGAAAACATTCTAAACAAAAACTACTGATGTTCCATGATATTCTATGTTTTTGAGCTGCACCCGTGAACATGCTCTCTGTAGTTCCAACTGCTGAGCAGCAGGGGGCAGACTCCTCCTCCCTACAACGGACAGTCCTCTTGTAGCACTGTGGTTTGCTCACACCTTCCTCCTCAGGAGGGTCCTCAGCAATGTGCCAGACCTCATTCCTTTAGAGTGATGCGGTGTGACCTGTAGAGAAAACACCTTCACTTTGCAACTGTACCTCTTAATCAACCATTTTCTGTCATTATTAAAGAAATTCTGAGTCTGATCAGTATCACAGGTACATTATCAATCCCTGCATGGAACTGATGGTGCCTCGAGATATTCCAAGGAATGTAGATTATCCTGAATCTCTTCCAGAAGGTGTGTTTGGAATGCAGTCAGGATGTCTTTGTGTTTTTGTCTTGTGCTTTGCTGCTCAAGGGCTGGGCCTCGTCAGTGTCGCTGAATGCGCCTTTATAAATGACACAAGAAAGTCTCCTGTGTTTGGACGCCCAGTTTTAGAGGTTCAGGGGCCCATTTCACAAGGCAGATTCAGTGAAAACCCTGAGTTTGTTTATCCTGAGATGAAGAAAACTGCAGAATGTTCCTCGTTTCATTGTTTAGGATAAACTGAATTCAAACATATGAAACCTTAAAGATGTTTGGGTTCATTTCTGGGAGATTATTTGAAAACAATTGAAACTTTTGTTTTAGTTGACAAATTTTCCTCATGTCTGTATTAACCGATTCAGGGTTTTCACTATCCTGGTGTTTCCTATGTGGAAAAAAATAGTTTCCTTCATGTTTGCTTAAACGTTTGGTCCCTTCGTGTGGGGTTTGCGGTAGCAGCAGCACGTCACCAAGGTCAGGACCATCATGAGCATGACCACCGCTGTGGGCGGGAGAGCACATAAACGGTTATGTAGACAGTTCTGGTGATCAGTTATGTGTAGTAGGAGACTTAAAGCAGACTCACAGATGAATGTTAAGAGGACAAAGAAAGCCCCCAGCTCCAGCGGGTGTGCGTTGGGCAGATCCTGTAGCTTGGCCCAGATCTTGTTCAAGAGGTTTAGCGCCTCGTCTTTGGCGTCCATCCTAATGAGGTGGACAAGCATTCACATGGATGACATGCTTGAATTTAGTATTTGTGTATGATCAGGGTGTAAACACGGCTGCCTGTTGCTGACACAGGCACATACTTTGCTGGTCTTTATCTGGGACTGTGATGAAATGCTCTGTGTTGTTACTTTTGGCACAAGTGAGAGCAGCGTTGCCATGTGTATGCTAATTATTGTATTTGTTTGATAAATTGTCTCTCTGTGCGATGTACAATAAGTAATCCTCCAAAGAGCCAAATGTGCCATGATGTGACCATTCCATAAATTTATTGTTGTATCACTCAATTTTCACCGTAGCAGCTGCGTCATGCGTTGTCACTCACATGCCTTTTTGTGCATCAAAGCAAGCTTTGAAGTAGTGGTTCACAGAAATGCTGCTCTGACTTAGAGGACATATTTACTAAGTCTATGCTGTCGAAAATCTTCTTGAAGTACTTGACACATGCTTCAAAGCCTTGACATGGAAGGACACATCACTATTATTTTGGTTCTGATGGGTGTACGATAATTTGGAGTCTAGTGGGACAATCCTACATTTCCCACCTGGCAACACTGAGTGAGAATCAATTGTTGAACAAATGTTGGTTCTATGTCGTCCCCTCCTGACCGCCAGAGGCGGTGCTTAAGCACTGGATACATCTCCGTCGCGCAAGCACATGTCGAGTACCAATATCAACAACGTCACTCGTGACCCCTGCGTGGACGCCGGGAAGGTATTTAAGCCGGTGTCCGCAGGAGATCAGCTCTCTCATTCTTCTCGTGAACGCGCAGCGAGTACACACTTTCTCTCTTCAGTAAGCGCTGGTCGCGAGCAGCCCCGTGCCTCCGCGGCTGGAGCAACGGACTGACGTTTGTCCTCCTAGAGGCTGTGACCAGTGTGCGGTTTGACACTATTAAATGTGCAGCCTGCAGGGTGTTTTGCCTTTTTAATGGCTGTTGATAAGTGTTTCACTTTGTGTGGAAAGCTGCATTTCCCAGTGTTGTTTGTATTCCTGCTGTATCAGAATCAGTCGTACTTTATTGATCCCAGAGGGAAACTTCTTCATTTAAAAATGTGAAGTGTATGAAAAGTATGAGTAAAATATAAGAGTGTGTGTGTGTGTGCGTGTGAGAGAGACATATCCAAACAAGACTCCTTTCACCAAAGAAATCCTTTTTGTATATACAGCACACATACAAACTTAACCACTTTATAACACAATGTGTACAAATGCTAAGTCTTATTCTATTGCAGTTCACTCTGAATCGTACAACATTAGCACTGAAAGCTGCACAGGTGAAGGTCCTTGTTCTGTTCGGATGGTGAAGTTTTCAGTTACTTATTTTTACAGCACCAATACGTGTCCTTTCTCCACACATACGTCACAATTCTCTAGTTTTGACATCTCCACAGCACTGTTTCTCACACACATTGACGGCACATACCTGGGAGAGTCTTTGTTTTCACACTCTCATTCCAGCTCAGACTGACTGTGGGGGAGAACACACAAACAGACAGGTTGACAAGCAGGAGACAGCGATGGACGGGGCATGTTTTCCCCTGAAGGACTCACCTGCTGCTGAGCGTCTTGTTTTTCAGCGTGAGTCGTTGGATGAGCAGGACATCAGTCTGCAGACGCTGCTTCAGATTAGCAGGCAAACTGAGATTAGAATAAGAGGGGATAAATCTTCAGGTGTAGATATGACACTCCACGCATGAACTGGAGAAGTTTTCATCACTTCTTTCTGGTCTTCCCTTCAGCTGTTGTTCCTGTTGGTGAATCACTCTAGTTTGTCTCCAGTTTGTCTCCCACCAGAGCTTTTCTCTCGTCAGTCCTCCCTGCGAGTCTTTGTGTGCCTCTCTGTCTCTCCCCACCTCCTTTGCTGTAAACTGCTGTGCTCTCTCTCAGGGCAGAGTAGACAACACGCCCATTTCCTGCAGCTTTGTTAGTATGTTGTCAAAGTGAGCTGTGTGTGTCTGACTGCTGTTACATAAGACTGTATCTGATACTTCAGTGTCAGTCTTTTACTAAAGAGAAAAGCGTCAGTCTCGTGAAGCAGAGATTTTAAACAGAAAACATGTCTGTGATGAAGTCATGGGGTCTGATTTGCTCAAATGCATTTGTTGTGTTGTGCAGCTGAGGGCTGTTTGACTTTGATAGCAGAGACATTGATCGTGTGTTGGTTACACAATAGCTAATAGATCAATGATGCACTACTAGAGCTTCTGTTCATGTCTGGACGTAACTTACAGTGAAGTAATTTCCTGGTGAAATTGAAGTAGGTGGGGAAAGAAAATGGCCAACACACTCTGTGGTGTTTCACGTACAACCCCACCAAAACAACATTTCCATTGACAACAGATGAAACAGTTGATATCAAGTGGGATATCCCCGGTTGGTAGGGAGTTCCATTTGGCGACATCCTGTCGGCAGCTTGGTAAGTGTCTGTTTTTTCCCATCAGTTGTCGCCATGCCACCATCTCCAAATTTTTCGGGGACAAGCCACCAAACTGTGCAGGTGCGTGCGACTGCTGTTCGAACCCCAAGGTTGTGCGAGCGCAGCTGGAGAGAGCGGCCGCCCTCAGCACCAAGACAGAAGCCCAGAGCAACGAGCCCAGGGGCCCGTTCGGCTTCCAGCCAGATCTGTATGCCGGAGGAAAGAAGGGCTACGGCTTCGAGAGGCAGGAAGACTTCTCTGACGTGTGAAACCAAGTTAATGTCATTTGCCTGTGTGCATGTTGATATCTGACTTGGCACCTCACAGGTACGATGAAGGGGATGGTGACGGTGAAGAAGATGCCACAAAGAGGAAAAAAGAGTTTTCAGACCTATTCAAGAAACAGATGAGCCTGAGAAAGGTGACACACACACACACACACACACACAATCTACATGGAGGACGTCAGCTGAAGGCAGCTCTGTGTCTGCGCATCGTGCATGTGTTCACCAGCTGTCAACAAACCAGCGTCTGTTAGGGCCCCTGAGAGCGAGGCGCGCAGTAAATCGCTCCCACATGTTCAGCTGGCACAGCGCTGAAGTAAAACTATTCCTTCTCAAAGCCAAACAACACAAAATACATAAAAGCAGGAATGTTGTGAGAGGTGAACAACAAACCAGAGGCTCAGCTTGTTCATCCTGAAATCGGACAATTCTGTTTTCACTGACACAAATTAAACCAAATGTCTTTCAAGTTTCATATGTGTTCAGTTTGACAGGAACTCTGACATAAGGACAGTTCTGCAGTTTACCTCCCCAACAGTTCTTGTGTGCTGAGAGTGTTTAAATTCTTGAATCGAATCTTGAATCGATGTGTGGCACTGTGGAGTTTTGATAATGTGACGTTAGTCTGGAACCTTGAAAGTGCTTGAATTTTACTACATCTGGAACTCCTAACGACTTTGTTTCAAGTATGCCTGATTGAGACAAACGTCAGAGGTACTGAAGGGAGGGAGAGCATCTTCAGCGCAGTCCTGCGCCAGAGCTTCTTATGAATCTCTTCACATCATCATTACAGAATGACAAAATACCAAAAAAAACAACTATCATCCCGGGGTCTGACGGCGTTACCTCTGTCTGTTTTTTAGGGAATGGACAGTCAGGCTGAAGACTTTATCCCTCCAGGTAAAATAAGTAGAAGAAGGAGCTAGGAGTTCTCATTCAATCGATGACCAATCAAAGACCTGCCACTCATCTGTGGAACTGCTGTGTTCCACAGATGCCGACTGCCCACTCAGGGACGCGTGCAGCCAGAGAATTCCCAGGCTCACTGTGAAGGTGAAACACACACTCACACACACACTCACAGCTGCTGCTTTCATCAGAACACCCCCAGGAACTTGTGTGAGAGGCTTGAGCAGATAAAAAGATGGTTTTAGATGGTTTTAGATGGTTTTAGAGGGAAGCTTCGATGCAAGTGAGCAGCATTAGCATTAGCATCAGCACCTCCAGGATACGAATCATTTAGATCTGTTTCGGCATAATGTCCCGAGTGAGCTTCCTGTTCCGTTGCAGGCCAGAGAGCACTGCCTGAGCCTCCTGCAGGAGGCGCTGCATGGCCACCAGGATGCAGGAGACGACACGTTCCAGTAAATGGGTTTCAACAATCATTTTCCTGTAAAATGTGTATACAGATAATCATTCATGTCTTTCTCTGTCTCCTCCTCCTCCCACAGCTGTGACACTCAGTCTTTAGCCGTGGCTGTTGAACACGACATCTTCAAGAACAGCAAGTCCTCCAACTTGTACAAAGCAGCTGTTTTAAAGAAGGTAACGACAACGATTTATTACATGCCCGTGAAAACTATCACCACAGCATGACTCACTGATTTTCGTTATTTTCCTTCTCTAGTTTGTTATTATTTAGCTTCAGTTTATTGTTATTTTTTGTTATTTATTTTTTCATTTGTGTATCTATTTTATTATTGAAAGCAATTTGTGTTACATTTTTACGTATGAAAAGTGCATAACAGAGTTCTATTGATCCTCCTTTGAGGTGTCGGAGCTGAAGAACGCGGGAGCGTCTGTGAGCGCGGCGGCAGAAAAGAAGGATGGTGGAGGCGGCGGCATCAGCGGAATCACGTCAGAACCCAAAGATGAAGGCTCCTCCTCTTCGTCCTTTCCGGACGAGCTGCAGGGGTTCACATCTGCATCGGAGATCTACTCCGTAAGATCATACACTCGTTTCAGCACCTGCACTCACTGAAAACATCTTCACGTATCATAGTGTACCTGAATCTGCAGCTAAAGCGAAAGAGAGTTGGTGCGGGCCTGAGGGGCTCGTCCAACCCCCACCTGATTGCCCGAGACCTGCTGAAGCCCCACACCGCAGCGTCCAACGACAGCTCAGGAGCCCTTCTCGAGGGGAGATCCGACACCCATTCTTCTTCAGCTGTGACATCGTCCATCCGAGACCGAGCAAACGCTGCCGCCGCCTCCATCAGCAGCCCGACGAAGACCGGCAGAGCCATGAGCAAGAAGCAGCAGAAGCTGGTGGAAGCTGCAAAGAGTTCCCATAGCATCTCCCAGTATTTTGAGAAGAAACAAACCAAAGAGAAAAGCCCGGAGTCTGAGGAGAAGCTCCATGTTGTGTTGCCTCCCCCTGTGAGTCCCAGAGAGAGCTGCTCTGTGGAACCAGCTGATCGTAGGGAGGATGATGATCGCAGCACCGAGCCGCCGCCGCCGCAGGTTGCAGACGCGTGTGAACAGCCTATGACAGAGTACGAGGCTGTGTCCGACACGTTCTGATGTCCTGACTGAAAACTGATTCACTGCAGCTGCGTGTTCCTCCCACACAGACAAAAATCAGAGGAAGTCCAAGCCCGGCTGACGGACAAAGCCGCAAATGAGGCGCCTCCTCCTCCAGCCAAGCGAAGCCGTATCGCTGACGGCAGCAGCAGCAGACAAGTCAACTTCAGCCCCAGCGTGCAGGAGAGAGTTGTGGGTGCTGTGAACGGGCCGCCGCAGGCGGCGACCCTGAAGGAGGCTGCTGATGTGGTGGTCCGCTGTCTGGACCCCTTCTACAAGCAGGGGAAGTTCGCCACCAAGGTGAGCCGCAGCGCAGCTCCTGATCGGCCCGTGAAGCGGCATGAAAGGATGCTCAAGCTTTTGTTGTGTTCGCTTACAGGAGCTGTTCAAGTCGTTCGCTCGCTTCCTGTCTCACCTGCTCGCGGAGGGGCGGGGTCAAGGAAGAGGTCAAGGTAAGAGAAGGAGTGAGAGCCAGTGTGTTCGCAAGTGGCAGCAGCGTTTCTGACGCTCGCCCTCCGTGTCCACAGTTAAAGCAGAAGCCAAGGCTCTCATCAGGAAGTTCTTCAGCAGCGTGGAGCGCTGCGAGCGCGAGGAGGACTGGAAGCACCTGAGAAGACTGAACAACTACAAGAAGGCAGGGAACACAGAATGACGGGAGGAGGAGCGGACACACACACAACGGTTGATTCTGACGCTGTTTGTCAGTCAGCCAGCTATGAATGATCACACAAACGCTTCAGTCCAAAAGGGAACGGAATCATTTGAAGTAAATGTTTGTTGTTTTGTGTTCGATGTCACAGGTGGTGACGTGTTTACAGGTCGACAGATCTTTTATTCTGCTGCTATTCTGTCTTCTTTCCTTATTCTCTGCATTGATACTGTTTTTGTTCATATTTAACGACTAAGTATATAGTCACACACTGGGTGTGTGTGGAACGTGTCGATGGATATTTTTTTTGTTGTTGTTCTTTGTAACAACAGTTCCCAGTGTGGGAAATGCTGTTCAATTGTGTTTGTGCAGTCGTGCTGTGGCACAGAGGTTCTGCTGTGCAGAGTCTCAAACAACTTCACTGTCTCTTTGTCAAATGTTTACAATAAAATCGACGCAGAGCCGGACCGGACAGTGTAGGACTTCTTTCATTCTCTGCTGGGGATGTGCTGTTTGTGAGTCCAATGTGTGTTTTGAATGACTCTTTTAATTGAACCAGTCAGAGTTGCAATCATGAGCCGTTCTTTTCATCCATGGCACCATCATGTGACACGTGTTTCCTCTGAGTCTGAGTCGTCCACCCTGCGCTCCTTTCTGTAGAGTAGTTCCCGTGAACACACCAGTCGTAGGGTTTGCATGTACATTTGTATCATGTACTTCCAGTTTGACATATTGACTGGAGAATCATTCCATCTAAAATCTTAGTGACTAAACTCTGCATGGATGTTGCTCAGGTTTATTCTAGTTTTATTCATATTGTTCCTGTATTCCTGAGGAAAAAAGTGAAACTTGTGACTCAGTGTGAAATATTATTGAATGTTTATAATGAAAACACAAGCAATGAAATTAGAATCGATGTTTCAGAATAAATGAATGTAAGTCTGAATCATTCTCATTCACATCTGACCTTGTAATTCCTACCGGTTTAGTTCTAATAAATAAATCAATGGAGCCGGTCTTTGAACGACTCTTAAAAAGGAACGGCTCCGAGACGTTCGTACCGGTGAACGCTGTCAAATTGACGGTGACGTCACCTTCAATGCTGCGCTGCCTTCAAATACTCCTCGTAACTCACAGAGGCAGCTGTCTGCTCGTAGGATTCTGAAGGTTGTGATTATTTGTTTTCTGACTTGAAATGATAAAACATGAATCTTACCTCAGAGTTAATTTTCAGAAACATGTCAATAGCTTGATTTTCTATCGACAGCAACACTATTTCGGCATCTTAAAAAAGTCAGCTTTTCATGATGATTTAGTAAATTGTTTTCTGTTTTTTGAACAACCTGAAAATATGACTTTCTCATGGCATCAACAATGACTTTAGCATGAAATAAAAAATAAGCGGAAATAAATGAACAAAATAATTTTGACGATGCAAGAAAATGTGTATATTTTAACACACTGTCCGTTTTTTCCTCGTCTTTTAAATCCTGTAGGAAACACACATACCATGTTTGAGGGTCATTACAGCTTCAGGCTGGATGATGAGATTAATAAGGAGTGGATTTCAAACGCACAGTCTCGCCTGCCTGTCCCACAGTCCCTGAACGCAGCAGCAGCAGCAGCAGCAGCAGCGGAGGACCGGTGATGTTGACGTTCATCACAGACACGAGCTGAGCTCAACACCCGGATGTGTTGCCAGCGCTGCTCGTCTCCTTTCCGCTCTTCTCTGCGAGTGTTCCAGCTGAGCTGCTGTCCTGCTGTCTCGGGGCCTTAGAGAAGCGCTGACACCCTCCGGGGGGGTGGGAGCTGTTGTTCGGCTGTGACTTCCGGTTGGTGAATTGGCAGATCACGTCCCCGGCGGCCTCGATGCTCCGAGCAGGAAGAATGGAGGAGTTCGTCACGGAGGAAGAAGAACCGTGGTACGACCAGCGGGACCTGGAGCAAGGTGTGTGTGTGTGTGTGTGTGTGTGTGTGTGTGTGTGTGTGTGTGTGTGTGTGTGTGTGTGTGTGTGTGTGTGTGTGTGTGTGTGTGTGTGTGTGTGTGTGTGTGTGTGTG
>CAAKHB010004535.1:67021-96982 GCA_901007665.1 Aeoliscus strigatus
CACATACACAGCTCATTACTGCTCATCACTGCAGCAAACACACGTGTCGACTTGTGACCCATATTTGACAGAAACGATGGATTCCTGCCACGTCCAGTCGTCCTGGTTTCTTTTTTTGTCCCAACTGTTCAAGGCAGAAGGCATGTGAATGTTTGGTAGAACAGTTGATATCCAGAGTCGTGAGATAACGTGATGTGACTTATACAAAAAATCTGACTTGACTCTGATCAAAAGCCCAAAGTCACGGTCTGATCAACATCTTTGTCCTGGTGTTTGTGTCAGACCTGCATTTGGCAGCTGAGCTCGGTAAAACTCTGCTGGAACGTAACAAAGACCTGGAGGATTCGCTCCAGCAGATGTACATCAACAATGAGGAGCAGGTCCAAGAGATAGAGGTGAGTTCCCCAAAAATTGAACTATTTGTAAAATAACAGAAACATGTTTTTGTCAGACATATTCTGTAGGGGTGTGAATCACCACAACTTAAAAAATGAAACAAGAATTGATCATGCATGAATAAAATATTGCCATATTTGCTGTGTCTGTATGGATATAATATCACCACGCAAAATATAAAGAAACTTCACCGTGTCGATCTTTCTCTACCCCTCGTATTTTTTATTATGTAACCAATTTTCCTACATTGACCTCATTTTTAAGTATAGACAAAAACTATTGGATGGATTTAGGATGTATTTATATAATATATAAAGTACAGCATAAGTGTGAAAATAATGATAAAGAGTGTTTAAAAGTGTAAAAAATATAAATAAGCTAAATAAACTGTAAAACAGTGTTAAATGGATGTGATAAACACACAACACCTGGATTTATCACATTGAAGAAAGGAACCGGTGTAATGCTGCTGTGGTTTCCTCGACAGTACCTGTCCAAGCAGCTGGAAATGCTGCGGGAGATGAACGAGCAGCACGCGAAGGTCTACGAGCAGTTGGATGTGACGGCTAGAGAGCTGGAGATCACCAACGAGAAGCTGGTGCTGGAGAGCAAGGCCTCGCAGCAGAAAATAGACAGGTGAGAAGACGGACGCCCCGTAGTATTGGCAGATATGATCTTTAAACAGGTAGCTGATATTGTGAAACCTGCCGATGAGCAATGGTCGTTTTTCTGTCCGTCGTAATGACTGAAAGCATCTTCCTGTTCTATTAGTTGGATAAATGAATTTCATGTCACTTCAAATCATAATGACTCTGGCATGTTTTGCTCAACTTGAGTTGAACTCTTAACTTTTTATCTATTCTGCACGATGAATTAATAGGAATGTAGGAACAGTTGTATTTTATATCTTCTATTATTTTGTATTTGTTTAAAATTCTGTTATAGAAGAGACTGATGCGGTGCAGTCTGGTACAGTAAAAGAAGAGAAGGATTTAATAGCATCTGTTATCGGCCAAAATTTTTGAAACACAATCCAATATTGTTCATTCTAGGTGAGACCTGCGCCGCTAATCACTCTCCTTAAACATTACTGGCAGAATGCTCCTTTAAATCTTTCATTGCACATAAGTAGGCGCTGTCTCCTCCTGACAATGTTTGGAAATGTCCTAATCAGGGATAAACATATTTTTAACAAATCAGGCTAAGAATAGTTTTCAATGGGAGCTTTTGTTCGGTTGGAATCAGCTACGTCACATCCAAGAGGTAAATCTCCATGGTAACAACAGTGTGTGTGGGTGTATGCAGGCTGACGGGCACCATGGAGACCTTACAGAATCAGGTGGACTGTCTGACAGTGCGCGTGGAGGAGTTGCGGACTCTGGAGGAGCTGAGGGTCCTCAGAGAGAAGAAGGAACGCCGCAAGACCGTGCACTCCTTCCCCTGCCTGAAGGAGCTCTGCACCGCACCGAGGTCGGATTCTCATCGTTCACTCATGCAAATAGATGCTGGTAGTGACGTGGGGTTTATGATGGGGGCAGGAGAACAACACAGAGAGTCTTGGTGCTGTGATTGAACCGACCCAGTTAGGCCATGTCCACGCAGAGAAAGAAACAAACCCCAACCCCACAGGGAGGGGTGGGGCTGTGACGTCATCAGTTCTGGAAAGATGTGTATCCGTTGTAAACATGGATATGAGACAGTGGCGTCTTCAGATTTGTTCACTCTGGGATCCAAATCGCAGGTTCCGTGCAGAAGAAACCTGTGAGCAGTGCTGTGTCTCAAATTGCATTCTTCTCTACTTAAACTTAGTATTTTGAGTAAATACGGAATGTGAAAATGTTGTTACAACCGGTGCACTCAGATGGCTGAAAAGTTAAATGTGGATCGATGCACACTTTCCACCCTCAACGGCTGCCATCTTAATGACGCAGCAGAAATCACGTACCTTTCACTTTTCGAGAGTCGGACAACAGCGACACCCCGGGGATTTCACCTACCGATGGAATCCTGATGAATTCTAACGTTGGCTTGCTAGCTAGTAAACCGGGGGCCCATTTTCAGGCATTGACTGGTTTGGAGCTTGTGTGTGATAAATTGTCTTCACTGTAGATTGAGGTTTACGATGTGAGGTCCTAGGCTTGATGTGTTGTTATAAAGTATCAGTGTTGTGTCACTCTTCCAGGTACGAGGATGGTTTCCTTTTGGCCAATCCGGGCAGCGTGGACCTCGTCGACAGTCGGCCTGCAGATGAAGAGAACGAGCACCTGAGAGACATCGTCTCGTCTCTGCGATCGGCGATGGCCAAGGAGCGTTCCAAGAGGGAGGGCGCCGAGCAGGCATGTGCCGCGGTGCTGCAGGAGTTTGAGCGCCTGGAGCAGCGTCTCCTCGGGGCGGAGGGCTGCCAGCTGCGAGTCAAGGAGCTGGAGGCCGAGCTCCACGAGATGCAGCAGCTGAGGAAGTCCAGGGTGTGTCTGATCGGGGACATGGAGGACGGGCTGGACACGCTGCTCAACAACGGTCCTGAGACGGATACGCCGGAGGACGGGAGGGGACTGGACGGAGGCGGTGAGGAAGGCGCTGAGGAGGGGGGGGCAGGGGGGCAGCAGGGAGGCCCCGTGAGGAAAAGCTGCAGCGACACTGCTCTGAACGCCATCTCAGCCCGTGACGCCTCAGGTCGCCGTCAGGGCAGCTACGCCCTCCACGCCAACGGCGTGCGCAAGCGAGGTATGTCCATCCTGAGGGAGGTGGACGAGCAGTACCACGCCCTGCTGGAGAAGTACGAGGAGCTGCTGGGGAAGTGCCGGCGTCACGAGGAGAGCTTGTGCCATGCTGGGGTGCAGACCTCCCGCCCTGTCTCCAGGGACCCGTCGGTGAAGGACTACAGCGCGGTCTGTGCAGGGTCTTCCACGGCAGGAGCGGCGAATACTCCTCCCACGCCCCCCCAGACTCCGTCCACGCCGGAGGCCCTGGAGGGGATCAGCAGGCAGGTGGAGCAGGTGGACAAACGGCTGAGCCAGAACACGCCGGAGTACAAAGCGCTGTTCAAAGAAATCTTCTCCCGCCTGCAGAAGACCAAGAGCGACATGAACTCGGCCAAAGGCAGAAAGACGAGCAAATGAGCCTGAAGCCGCATAGAACGGACCCTGTACCGTTTACATCTGTCTGTCTGCGCATTAAATCTCACCAGTGTTTAGTCTTGTTTTCAGTTTACATCAAGCAACTGAAAGTGTCAATGACAGCGGACAAATTGGCCTGATTTTCCTGTTTCATCTCCATCTCTCTTTTGGTCAGTAACATAGACGTGACACTCTGGGAGCTGGGAAAGCCATGTGACGCAAACGGTCCAATCACTGTCTGCGGAGGTCCACGTAGCCACGGCATACTTACATTTCTGGAGAAGTACAGGTCAGGGCTACGCCGTAACTCCTTCATTTCATATTTATTGTAAATTAATGCTTCTTCCTTAATATCTGGTCACTTCACGGCCGGGTGCCTCCAACTGAACCTGCCAAATGTTGTTTTCATGACACCAATGATAAATGTACTAATTCCACTTGCAGTGGACGAGCGAGTTTGAACTTGGTGGTGACACACTTTCCCAGTGAAAACCGAGCCAGTTTCCAAAGCAGTTTGGAAAAAAAGCTCGTTCTTAGCAAGTTCTTAGTGTCTGATCAACACATTCCATGGTATTTATTATGTTCAACTACACCGTAACAACATTGTCATTGTCAAGTAAAACAGTTGTGTGTGTACGAGTCATTGAAATGGAACAAAAGACCTAAGTGAAACAAAAAGTTTGAGCACAGTTTATACTGACAGATGACACTGAGCCACTGACGCCATCTTGGATTAGCAAACGGTGTATATGAGTTGGGCCGATGTCTGAGTTGGATTTCCCTGATTAGGAGGGCATTCCATTTGACAACTTCCTGTCCCACAGGTCGGAAAACGACTCAGAGAGCATGTTTGCAGCAGCAACGGCTGTGAGTTACAATTTGTCTGGGAAATCTCATATGGCAATCTCAGTGATTGTCATTTTTGATTCTGAGATGATTAAACCAACTAAACCAAGCAGGCAGTGGTTCTCCGGTGCCTTCACATCACCGTACAAACTCCATCTGAAGCTTTCAGATCCACTGGAAGAAGCAACAGATGTATTTTTGTGATGATGCCGATCCTTTGTGCTGCCAAACCGTGATTGGTCGATGGTGATGAAGCGTCATAAAGGTGGATATGTGACATCACTGCTGACATGTCGTCTAATTCAAATAAATATATTTGATGTGTTGTTTTTCTTTTTTATCCATGAAGTATTAAATTGCTCAGGAAGGCAAAAAAGTATTGAGTTCTCAAACTTGTTACTTGACATAGTACGAGATAGAAGTTAGGGCTTATATTTGTAAAAAGGGTAAGCATAATATACATCACTGACTTAACATAGGTAGAAATATGTGGAGAAAAATTGGGGTATTTATTTAAAAAAAGAGAAAAGATGGAACACCAGAATCCGAGATTTTGTTTGCAAATCAAAACGTTACGGATGAAGCTGTCATGGGCGAAGCAGATAAGAAGCATGCTCACTGGTCAGTTAAATTTGCAAACAAAGTGATGAGTCGCAAAGGACAAATTTCTCTCCATCCGCTTTCACATTGGCTCATTCACGTTTTTTTCCGTACACACACACACACACATCAGATGTAAGCACACTCATAAACCAGAGCTCATAAAGACAATCAGTGAATTTAATTTACTGGTACGCTCGACAGCATGACATGGGATTACTAAAACAATGTGTAGAAACGAATGCGGCACGCTTTCCATATTCATGAGAAATGTTCTTTTCCTGTGGCGAATTAGCACATGTATTTGAATAAAACACACAGTTTTAATCTGAACACTTTAATGTGAGCGCAGGAGATCAGTGAACTGTAGGTGACACAAGCTGCGAACACACACACACACACACACTGAGTCAAACATCAGCCCATGAGAGCTGGATGAAGCTGCAGACTTGAGGAGTGTATATAAAAAAAGGAAACCCTTTCAGATGGCAGGATGTATTAACCATTTGATGTCTGGTCAGGGACTCATCTCAATACTGGTTCAGAGGTCGAGGAAACGTTTCACCTCCCTGCCGGGTCAGTAGGAGCAGTATGTAGCTGTTGGAGGCACAGTCAGCGAAAGGTCCAGACACGTAATGAAATACAGCCGGTGTCTACACAGTGAATACGACCCACACCTACGAACGATGGCTTTGACAGCAAATTTTGACTGGTGATCATGAAAAGGAGGCTCAGATGAACAAAGGCAACAGACTCGACTATTCTTCCTGACCGGTGAAGGGTCTTGTTAAGGCCACATGGCTGCTAAAATAACAACATGCCCTGATCATGGGAGGAACCAAGAGCGTAACGCCCGTAAATGACTAGAAAAAGAGCAGACCTGCTCCCCAAAGACTGCTACAAATAATCTGCTCGGAGCCTTTAGGAGGGCTGTGTGTCCAGCAAAGATTGTAACGGCCCGTGCGACGGCCACATACATACAGCACTACTGCTTCCTGTACACGGATTCAAAGGCAGATCATGGCAGTCGTACAAAACAGCGTGAAATATCAAGAGGGAAAGAAAGAGGGAGAGAAGATCACAAAGATCATCGCTTTCCAAAGAGCAATGTTTGTTGATGATGTTTTTTACTGTTTTTCTTCTTTTATAAACAAAACTATTATCACAAAATCTGGATTGTGCTTTCTCCACTTCCAGTATTTTAATACCTAAAAGAAAAAAATCAACTGTAGCAAAGTGGGATTTAGAAAAAAATAAAAGGAATGGAAAGTCCAGCTGTTAGAGCGGTGCGTCGATGGACGGAGAGAGCAAAAGCTTAAGAAGATCCAATGGAATGACAACAAGAAAAGGAAAGAGGGGACAGCAGGAGAGGAACATGATGATGATGATGATCATGATGATGATGATGATGGAGGAAGTGGGCAGGGAAATCACTCCTTCCAGTCTTTCTTGATAGTGAGACTCCACTCCCAGGAAAGGTGATCGTTTTTATCATCGTCAGTGAACTTGGACTTGATGTTGTAAGTGCCACGAGCCAGCATTCCTTTGGGCGCCTCCTCCAGGGTGGTGAGGAACTCGTACTCCTGGTTCGGTCTGGGCCCGTAGCTGCCGACCATGTAGTCCGTCTTGTCCACTGAACAAGGAGGAGAAGTGTTTTATTGACACGCAGCGCAGAAGGGGAGGGTGGACTTACCCTTTACTCCTTTCCTGAAGGACTGCTGGATGTACTTCAAACCAGAAACAATCTCCCTGTTCACCTGTGAGACAACACACGTCAGCCAGACGAACGCGCGACAATTCCAGGAATCTGGTTGTGACGAGGACCAGACTCCCACCTTGAAGTTGATCTTTATCCGGTACTCCACCCCCTCCTTCAGCACAAATGGGTTCTTCTTGAAGCTGTCCAGGTCTCCTGGAAGCGACAGCAGACAAAGCATGAAAACAATCAGTTCAAAACAGAAATAGCCAGGGGTTAATGAACCGTGTGGGTCGATGAAAATGCACCAGGACTCAGCTTCGGACTGGACGCGTGCGGTTGAAGGTCCACTGGTGAACGTGGAAAGAACTATATTTGATATATGTGTGAATTTGATTGTTAAACTATCCTTTTTTCCATGCTCAGGATACATATATGATCTTAACTGTGGAATGTTGCTTCAGCATTTCTTCCATGTCCACTTCAAAAACTGCAGCAATTTCAGCCCAAACTTCATCTTTTCTGATGTTCTTTTTACTATAAAATGGATGTGAGCTATTAAATATGATACTGTGCTTTTCCACATCAAGGATCAACCTTTCCTTGGCTATGACTCACACACACCTGTGTCTCTGCTTCATGAATTGTGACATAACATTAATGTGCTGATGTGTTGTGTTTTTTTTTTTTTTTTTTGAAAATCGACTATATTCACGGTGTTGTATTGTGTGTAACATCCGGTCTGAGCGGTCTGTTCTATGGAAATTGACCTGTCTGAGCGCTGAAATGATCTATCCTTCGCTGCTGAAACGCTGAACACTGACTGACTTGAATGGACGCAGCCACCAGCTGAGACATGGGATACATTCAAGTGAGCAGTTCATTATTATCCAATTCCTCAGCAGTGATAATTTGGTCAATTTTAACAATATTTTTTGTTGTAACCTCTTTATTAAAATAGACATGCAGACTATTTTACCATTTTGTCAATCTCATTCCAAATTTGAGAGGGGAAATAAATTGGGATGAGTTTCTAAATTGTGTAGTGTAAGTGTACACTGACTAGGTTGTGTTATGTTGATATAATCAGGTATTGTATTCATTTTTGTTGATCAAAAATTTAAAAAAATGCAAGTCAAGAAAAAAAAAAAAACAGGAGACAGTTTCAGAAACGACCAACAGGTGGCACTGTGCAGCCCTGAAGCGCAGGGTGACCAGAGAGAGAAACCTCTCATTAACCCACTTCCACAGAATCCTGTCAGCTCATTATCAGACTAAGGACCCAACAGGACCTTTGTCCGTGCTCACACACACACAACATGACACAGACGATGAGACCACTTATTCCCAATCGATGTGACCGCAACACCACGTACGTCTGCTTCAGAGGAAAACCTGCCCAGATGTCCTGAAGACAAACTTGACAAATGGGACGGAGCCCAGATTACAGCCTCACATGGCCCATCTGTCCGCTGCACATGCACCGCGTTGCCACGTCTGCTCCACTCACCCTGCAGGTCAAGGATCAACGGGTTCGGCGCCGTCTCACATACCAGAGTCATCCGCGTCACCTGGATGTTGGGAGTGCTGGGATCTGAGAGAATGGGTGGGGGGAGGGTGGGGAGGAGGAGGGGTGGCCACAGGGTGATCAGAGAAAGGGATGGGATGAGCATCTCTGTGACTCAAAAAACTAAAATGACAAAATATATGACTGGACAATGACTTTTTTGAAATGTTTTATAACTTGTATCCACCCATGACCTAAGCATGAGCTTCTGAACTTCTTTCCACAAGTAAAACTCAAAGAATTCATTTTTTAGGGCAAACCTGTATGTGCAAACCTGTAACCCAAGTACTCCTCTGACAGTGCAAACAGAGACTGAGCGCCGTCCCAAGTGCTGCCTTGTAAACTGGAGTCTACTGGCAGTTTTACCTACGGTCGCAATACACTTTATTCCTCGTCACGTTCTGACTGGACATGGCTGATGTGGGCAAAACACACAGTGTGATTACTGAAGCACAGATGTTTGTTATAAGAGCTGGAACCTAGCAGAGTTCTGTATCAATGAACGTGTCATGCTCCGTCTCTCTTCTCTCGCTCATTCTGTGAGAAAAAATCCACATACTGAGCTGTAACATCTCCATGTTCCACATTGTTTGTGTCATGTAGAAAACGCTGTCGCAGCGCCGTGATGTCATCATCCCTGCTTACATATTGTCTTGCTGTTTATTTCACTTTCAATTTTACGTTTTTTCCCCCAAAGATAGGTTTCCACTTAAACAAGAAATATCTTCACGATTTAATCTCACGAGATCGTGCGGCATGAGATCTCATCACACCCTTAGTAGTTACATTTCTGTAGAGGTGCACATCAGGCTACATCCTCAATTTGACGGTGAAGCATAAATCAGGTTTCCAAGGCTGAAATGGGATTGGTCGTTGTATCAGAAAGCAGTGACAATCTCTCACCCTCACAGACAACAGCAGCGTGGCCCAGTAGTGCCTCCTTGTACTTGCGTAAGCTCTCATCATCCTTGTCCAGTTCCTGGATCTCCTGTAAGCTCTTCTGGGCAGGAGGTTTGTAGTTGATTGTACCCTCGGCCTCTTCGTTAGCAGCGGCGATGGCTGCCAGCTGCTCGGGTGTCGGCTCCTGCTCTGCCATGGCGCACTAAGAAACACAGAAGAGACAGAGGAAGGGTAAAGATGATAGTAGAGAAATAAACTAATTATGACTGATGGCTGGGGTCTGCACAGCAGACCACATCCTTCTTTACAAATTTGCTTCAATTACATTTGACCTGCACATGGAAGAAGGGAGTACTTGGCTGAAATATAGCTGAAAGATGATGAGCATTAATGCAGACCCAGATGGACAGCTGACAGTAGGTAGAGTGAGTTCATTAGATTGAGAAAAGCAAGAAATAAGCGTCATAAAGTGTCTGTGCACGTTCACTCTCTTTTTACAAAAAACTCTGTGGTCTTGCCCTTTGAAAGCACTTTTTATGCATGTTTATCCATGTCCACCGATGGGAACACCGGCCCTCATAGTGGACTTTGCGCTGCAGGCAGAAGTGACATGAAGCAAGAGACAGCAGTCCAGCAGTTGATAATCTGAGCTCCGGGCTGGTCTCATGGGCTTCAGCAGTGGGAGAGAACAGAATATAGCAGTGCTAAAAGGCAGGCTGAGTCCATCCAGCTGCCCTGTTGCTACAGTCACTTCTGATTAGAGGTAAGCAAAGTGACTCAGAGCAGAAAACAGACTGTGATCGTAATGGAGAACAAATGGGCGCTTGGAGGACGTTACAACAATCAGATGTTGCTCTTAATATCGCTAGATGTTTCCAAACCATTGATCAAAGCCAGGGTACTCTATGCAACAACAGAAACAATCACACACATCTGGATGCAAGTATACGACTGACTGAAGTTTCAGGAATTTCCTTTCAATTATCCCTGAGAAATGAATTCTTAATTATCAGTTTTAATGCAACCACACAGATTGTATATGAAATGTATGATTAAAATAAATTTAAAGATATTTTTTCTCTTGTACTATTTTGCTTTTTATTCTCTGTTCATGTTGTTTGCACCTTCACACCAGAAAATCCTATTATGATTAGAACATACTTGGCAATAAAATGTTTCTGATTCTGATTAATTCTGACTCTGACATTTGCCAAAAGCATCTCACTGACTGAGTGATTTGCATATAAAATAATGTTTTCTTTTTTGTGGCATTAGAAAAACATTTCAGAGAAGTCATCTTTCTTCGAGAGTAGCTCATTCTTGTCAGCCTGTCAGTTTCCATGTGGACTGATTATTGTGTATCTCTGTAGAACGCACACAGCAGATGCAGAGGACGGTGTGTACCTCACTCATTCCTCAGCCTGTGTTACTCCTCAGGCCTGGTAGAGTTGTTTGCATAATCCTGTTACCAGACCAATGGACAAAGTAAAAAAACTCCTTTTAGGGAGGCCATAAATATTAACAATATTAACATCTGGAGTACATATGCTGGAAAAGGCATTCAGTGAAGCTTATTAACACCTGTCAGAGCCAAGAGGCTGCTAACACCAAATCTTTGTGAGTTTGCTGTTCCATCACCCTCCAACATCCGCTGTGGTTTCGACTTTTGCATTTTGAAAAAACTCTACTTCCTGTTTTTCAGAGAGTCCAAAGACGAACCCTCTTTGTCAAGCTCAAGAACTTTACCATTATGAAAAGGAAACTTGACCAATCATGATATCAGAGTGGCCCTCTGGGGGAGACAAGCAAAATGAGGTTAAGTTGAACCCACTTCCAGAAAAATCAGCAGAATTTAATTCAACGTGAATAACCTCAACTTGATCTAACTTGGCATTTATTAGCTACGAGTGTAGCTTTTGTACTGCAAATAACTGTGACGGTAACCAAGCTGGGCAATCAACAAGATGCCAACACAAGAAAACCAGCAGATGACACTTCATAAAGCTCTTGACATGCTGAACACTGCTGGGAACTCTCAGGAAAACAACACCTGAGACGCTATTTACTGTACATGAACCAACATTAGGACAATCACTCTGCTGCAAACAGAATCTCTGTGCTGCAGTTTGTTGCTCCATCCTACACGCCTCTTTGCTCTCTTGCGTCAGCCACACACGCTTGGGTATTAGCCAAGCAGGAAGTGAACACACAGCCCTGTTATTCCTAATGGGGCCTCCCATAAATGCACCAATATTTTCTGCTAAAAGTGTTTGGTTTGTCATATGAGACGATGTGTGTGAGTCGGTTTGGAGCGGTTCTTTGCTGCAGAGTGAAAGAAAGGAACAGGAAAAGAACAACAGATTACACATCAATACGCTCAGACCTTAAATATCAACAACAGGTTGGGTTTTTTTCTCCTCACTTCCTCCACCCTGCCCTTGTCGTGCAAGCTATCTCTCCTGTAGCGAGCTGCACCATGACAGCAGCTCACCAAACTGTCACATACTGTGAGGCTGAAGTGTAGCTGTGTGCAGTGCTTCGTACGCACAGAAATACACAAGGAACAGGTAGGTCTGTGAACTGATGTGCTGGTGTCTGCTCATGTCTGCTGACTTATTCACATAGTTCCTCATTTAAAAAACGTCCGTAACTCTGATGACAATGCAAGTTGTGTGCACTCCAACAAATCCTACAATATTAAAATGTTGTACTCCTCCTTAAGCGTGACACTGATTAGGGTCAACATGTCCCCATAGAACAGGCATGATTTGTCATTAGAGGACTTGTTTACACCACTGAGGCACCTTCCGGAAAGCAGCGTCAAATGTGCGGGCCCACACTGACTGGAGAACATTGAAATTTACTTTGGCTGCTCAACCAATGGACATTTAATAAGAACATGTACTTCACAGGAAAACTCAAACGTTATCTTCTCTCTGACCACTAATTGTAACTTGCAAACTAATGTCTGTAATGATGCTGAGCTATAAAAAGTAATATGTAGTAGCAGGATTGTTCTTAAGTGCTCATTTGACATTGTTTCAACCCCACTGATTTTTATTTAGGTATTTATTTTTTTCAGAAGTTCACATTTCTGAGTTCTCACTGTTGCTCTTCATCATTCTTAATGTACACATCAGTGCAGTTTTCCCGGATCACCGACACGTTTTGGCAACACACCAGCAGGCCTGACTACAAATTTCACAATTGTTTAGCGTTTACACAATAACTGCTCATAGCCTTGAGACGCAACTTGTATGAAATAGCTGATTCAGCGGAGTGAAAAAGGCCCAAGCACTCAGTAAAATAGATTAACTCAAACAATATTCACATCACCTCGTTGATAATGATTCACATTCTTGCTGGCTGAATCTACGCACGCAAACAATTTGAGCTGCGGTTAACCTGCTAAGGACTAACACTGAAGGGAAAAAAGGCCCTCCATTGTTCAGTCACTGTGCCTGCTGCAGGACAACACACACAACTAATGTGATCATCCAAACAAATGCTGGATGTTGTGCCGAAGCACCCAGAACGGCACAGTTCTGCATGCAACTCTCGCCAGTGCGTGGATAATCTGTTTGCTTGGATGGGTTTAGCAGTTTAGTTTTACAAACACAGCTGTGGTTTGAGATTAAACTGGTTCCTTAGCAACACAGATGTAGTAAGATTAGAGTTAAGTGGAATTATGCTTAATCAGGCATGTGGAGGGGGAAGAGGAAAGTGTTTAGAGGTGTCACTGGTGACACAGCATGAGGATTCTCTTGACAGGAGTCATCAGCATCATCAAGAATTAGATAATTGATCTGTGAGCTCAGCAAGGACCAGTACAGGATCCCTGTAGGATGATACAGGCCTTAATTCTGTAGTGTGTAAGATGATATGACCACCTTCTTGCTTTGTTCAGGATACAGTTACTGATGTTGCAGGCTGCACTACAGTTAGATGATGTAATATTGTGACTTTCATTGACTTCTCCAACTGAATATAATTCAAACTAGGGCTAATTTCCTCATATCCATGGCCTCTATTGATTAAAATACCTCAATCATCAATGAAGAAAAATAGTTATAGAGGATGAAATCTCAAGAGTCACAAATGGTTTTCTATCACATCCAATTAAAAAGGTGCTATATATAGTAGTTGTTGAAAAGACAGATTGCTGAACATAAGAGTGCAATAATCAATTAAATCAATGGCTGACTGTGATCAAATCACAATCCCAATACATCGTATTGAGGTTTTGTGCCACAAGAGGCTGTCTTTAATTTTTACTGAAATCAACTCAACAAAAGTTGCATCAAAACACCTGACACAAAGACCATATAAAGCAGCAGACTGACAGACACAGAGATACATATGTGGACCTTCTGGAGCTCTGTAAAATCTTGTTCTGACCATTATGCCCAGCAGAACCATCTTTACACATGAATCCTCTAATGGGCGTCTTATAACTTATATTAACTACTTCACTGGCTGACTGTTTCCAGTCACACAATTCACAAACTCACATCAGAGACACCAGAATGGGAAAGGACTATTACCACACTTGTGAGGTGACATTTTAGCTGTAGGCTTCTCCTCCCTGCTGAAGATGTCACATACAGATCTGTTGCTACTTTGATCCTTGCCGGTCTGTTAGAAGTTACTCTGATGCAGCCCTCAGTCTACCAGAGACCTTTACATTCGCCCTTTAACCCCCCTTGGTTCCTCTGCATGCTTGTGACATTACACAGACACAAACAGGATTAATATGGTCCAATATCCAAATAATGCAACAGCCACCAACCATTGATCTATGTCCCAAATTAGTGCAACTGAGGGGTGACAAGGTGGTTTTCACTGTTGATGTCCAATTATATTTTCTATCGCAGTTCTTTTATTCAAAGACTGGCTACAATATACCTCTATATACTGCATATCTGGATGCAGTTAAGCTGTTTTACAGTAGTACATACAAACGGGGCCAGCATGTCAAGGCTTTCACTGGGACTTTGGATAAGTAACATTTTGCTGCAAGCTTCCTTTTAAAGGCAAATGATTCATGTCCTTTTGACTGCTAAACCACATATTGCTAAGACAAAACACACAATCACATTGTTTCACCCATGACATTAAATCAGTGCAATTGTTCGAAAGATATACAATCAAAAACAGCTCTATGGCTTTTAATAAAAGCATAATAAGCTCTACAAATGACAGACACGAAATTAACAAATAATTGTGCAATGCAGAGTAAGCACCTCAATCAATTTTATTTTTTTAAGTTCTTTTTATTTTACAGTTTGACACAGTTCCAGTGGGTGGGGTTTTAGTGGGCCCAGAATTAATAAAGAAAGTGTGTGGCTGTGTGTGTGTGTGTGTGTCTGTGGGGTAATGAAATCACTAGAGAGCTGCAACTATCTAGAAAAGATGTAATCAGCCTGAAATGCATCCGTTAATAGCGTTTTTACAAAGTCAAGATATCTATCGCCGAAATTGTTCCATCAGCAGAGAAGACTAATCTGATCACAAAGAAACTGGGCAACAGGGAAATGTGGCTCTGAGACACAAAAAAAGAAACAAAACATGACTGTATCCCAGGAAGAAGCAGAACAAATAGGAAGCTTTAAAAATAGCCAGTGAGAAATCCCTGTGCACAGCAGCAGGAAGCTGCGAGTGAATGGGACAGCCAAGGTGCCAGCTGAAAGGTCAGAGCTTATTCCTCTGCCTGGATTCAGTCTGCCTCACTGGGAAACAGCCTCTGTGGAGGTGATGGACGTAATGTTTTACTTAAAATGCAAACCCCAAGCCTCTTTTTAGCTAGCTTTCGACTGAGTTTTACTTATGAATAGCCTATGTTTTTTTTTAAATATATGCTGGTCTGTCGCACTTATTATTCTTGTTCAACTTTAAATTATACTTTCTAGAATACATTTTCCCTGTATTTACTTTCTCTAAAGTGTATGACTTGCATAGTGCCTGTGGTGTTTCCTCACAAGAAAGCCTTTCTCAGTTCCTCTTTTAATAAATGTTGCTAAGTGGGGCAGGCGGTATGTTGTGATGAAATTACTTGATATTATATTGATTTTTTTTCTATTACGAGAACTATTGAAACATAAGGTATGATTGAGTGTAATTACCTTGAAAGCCCCAAGAAACATGTTACATAATCAAGGTACGTTCATTAACGCCTGCTGTGAAACAGCTTATGAGAGCTGAATGAGAGAGAATTTTAACCAACATCTATAAAAATAGTTTCACGTTGATCTTTTATAGATATTTAATTTGCACAGTTGCACATCTGTCCAACACAACAGGACAGCAAAGGAATGAGGAGATGCGACTAAAAAAGGTCAGTGACCGAAAAGCTTCTCCAAGCAGGAATAAGTCATTCATACTGAAGGAAAGGGAGGCTTCAGACACAGGCACCTAATACTGTCTATTACGTGACTAAGAAAACCTCCCAGGATCCAAAATGGTGGCTACCTTCAGGTGTGAGCCCTCCAGACAAGTTCTGAAAGAAATGAGATCCAGGAAGTGGCGCAGGCATTCCTACTCATATAAGTAGGGTCGGGCATACTAATTGAATTAAACAAATGTATGTGTCTCATCATAGACTGTTTCACTTCATTTTAACTGTTTATCTGATTTGAATTGATGTGAATAACTGAGTACAAAACGGAATGTGTATCATTATCGTGACCGACAGCTCAGATCAAACTCAATACCCGGAAATGGCTAATGATTGCCGCTCAACTCTCCACTGCTAGCACACAACTTCACAATGACTTGGCAGTACCCTGCTGGATCAAGAGGAACATACTCGTAAATTGAAAGTACGATATATATCTGCACAAAAGCCGAAAAGCCATCGCTACACGAGTTTGCCACTTTCATAAATCTCGTTCGATGGGTGACTTAGCTCATACTTCCTCTTTAAGTTGTTAGAGAAAATTAATAACGAGACTATAGCAGCATGAGCGACTATCAGTCGTGTGAAATTAGTTAATAAGGTAGTGTGGCATGTGTTTCATTGAGTCTTACCGTTATTCCGCTGATTTGTTGGGGGAGTCACTTGTGTGAATAGTGGCGAGAGGAAGAGAAGTGAGTCAGGCGGCAAAGAGGAAACTCTGAGCTCGCTCCCGCTAGAGGAGAACACAACTTCCGCTGGAAGGCCGTCCAATTAAAAGCACGGAATTTTGTCGCTACTTTGTCTTAAAGACCGAACCATATTTTGACAGTAATATTTCAGATTACATTTCATATTTAAGCAAAACAAAAGCCTTTATTTCTTTATTTTTGCGAAGGCAGACACTCGCTTTTTAAGATTTATGTAAGTTTACTGTATTTAAATTAGCAAAGATTTCGAAAACTCCCTTGGACATTCTACCTTCAGCAGTTAATTATTCAGACTGTTTATATCATATAATTTGCTTGGCAAGCAAATGTTAGAGTTCAAACTTCAAAAGTAAAAATTGAGCCATATTTGACGAAAGAGCTAGATGATTGGCCTGTGTGGAGGTGACGTCATTTTACAGCCAATCAGGCAGCAGCTTCGCTCCCGCTGAATTGACGGGGATATCGAAGTCCATCACTGCCACCTGCTGCTGGTGTTTGAATCCAATCCCTCCAATTGACGATATAAAGAAATGTTTCAGGTCAAACATCTATTTGACAAGAAACAAGTAAAAGTAAGGATGGAATCGAGCAGTGGAGCACCAAACAATACAACTAGGTTTGTGTTCAGCAGTAGTCATGACACTGCTGAGGCAATTCAACGGTGGGAATATTTTTCCTCTACCGAGAATTGCCTGGTTAACTGTCCACAATCTCAGTATTTCACAATCCCAATCTTACTTACAAGGCCACAATAACATTGCTGGGTTAGTACCTTTGGAGCCAATGGTTGTGTCTATCACAGACCATTTGAAACATGAAATTTAAAGCAAACAAATATCATTGATTAGACAAGAGACAATATATGGTTAATATACACTGCAGGTTTTATTACAAGTTTCATGTACTACAAGGTGGAGGAATGAACCTGGCTCTCAAACAACCTTACAGCCACAACCATTTTTAATCAGAAAAAAAAAATACTGGTAAAAAACACTTCAGAGCATTTAAAAGAAGATGTTGGAGCAATAATTTCAATCACATCAGGACAACCATGTGTAAAATAATCTGCACATTTGTAACAACCACCCTTCTATGCAGACAGGAAGGGACAACATCCAAGAGGAACAGCTCAATTTCTTAGCTTGTGTCCATCTGAAAAAAAAAGTAGAATTAGACAGTTGCAAAAACAAGACGTGTGAACCGACAGACAGGAACAGCTGAACATACTCTGGCATTGTAGGCGTCTAACTGGGCATCTAGTTCCTCTGCGGACAGTTGTTGCTTGCTGCTACCCCCTCGACCACCTCGACCCCTTCCTCTGGCTCCACCTGCACCACGTCCTCCTCCACGGCCTCTCTGCATGCCTCCAAAGCTGCCTCCACGACCTCTGTTCATGCCTCCACCACCTCTGTTTAGACTGAAAAAAAGGACAATAATGCATGGGATTTCATGTTTGTATGTCAAAGAAGTTGAACATGGACCAAACGTACCCCTGCATAGGTCGCCTCTGTGTGTCGATCTGTGATGTGACGAGCTGTATGTTCATTGGCCTCCCTGGCAACGATGTAATGGATGTTACAGTTAGTGCATACAAGTGACAGACAATACTAGAGCATTCCTGTCCCAAATCGACACTAGATATACATTTTTCTTAGACATACCATCAAGTGGGATGCCATTGTACTGTTTCATGGCCTTGAGAGCATCTGCCCGCCTTTCGAAATGGACATCTGCTGTTCCTAAGCTTCTCCCTGATCGGTCATAATGAACTGCAGCTTTTTTCAGTGTTCCAAATTCAGCAAAGAGTTCCTGGGTTTAAAAAAGGAAAAAAAAGACAGGCTTCATCTCTCTACCCTGTGTCACATCAACCAGAAATCAGCACAGTCATCCCATAGTGCACTGTAGATATGTAGCTCACAAACCTGAATGTCTGCGTCAGAGACTCCAAAGTCAAGATTGGAGACAAGGAGTTTCCCGCCGGTTTCCACACCTGCTCCGCTGCCACCGCCAGCAGTGCCATTGAAGCCGCCAAAGCCGTTGTCGAACATGTCGTGCTGCCACTTATCTGGAAGTTGTTTGGGCTGCAACAGATGAAAGAACGCACCTGCTGACTTCAGGATCCCCTTGTCTCTGTCAATCACAGAGTCCACACGGCTGGGTGTTGGGGCAAGCAGTGGCTCCACTTCCAACAGGGACAGGGTGCTCAGCTCCCCCATGAGGGTCCCCGATATTCCCTGCCTACCCCATCACTACAAGTAATCCGTCCAGACAGAAGAATATACAGGACAAAACTTAACAGGGAGATGACTAATTACATAAACAATGTATAGGGAATGGAAATTAAATGTATAACTACAACAGCAAATCTCCCCAAACCCACCCATATCCTCTATACCAAGTTATAAACTGGCCCACCCCTGTTAGCTATCAGTATTGCCCATTGTTGCCTTGCCATCAGTGCCTCCACTCTCCAGAAGTGATCCTCTGGTTCACAGGGGGTCGCCAGCTGAAGCAGTGTTGCCTCCACCGTTGCACCATGTTTCCTGGCCCGATCAAGAGTTCGTTTCAAAGCCCAGAGAAATGCTTTTATTGGCGGTGGGTCGGTGTCCATTAGATGGGGGAAGATAAAAACAACTAGACCAGCTATCCCGCTCTGCGCGAGCGTGGATTATCAGAGCGTCCATTTTGAGACCACGCCATTTTGATTTGGGCTTTGTCTAAAAACACTTGTAGATTGGCGTTTTGCCTTATAGGAAGACTAGTGAGATGAAGTCCACTGATCCATCCGAAACAAACAGCCACCTTTGTCGAACAGCCGCCAAACAGGCCTCGAATCGGCCAGCCACTCCGAACAAAAGGCCGCCTGGTCGCTGGGGAAAAACTGCCTCCTTAGTGGTGGGGGAAAAAAAACATTTGCGGATGGTTTTCTCGACGAAGGGGTTTCCTCTCGCCATCATCTAGACACTTGAGGTGGAAAGCACGGTTACTGACCGCTGGCGGCTAACATTAGATCTAATTTAAGGAGCTGGATTCAAAATGGCGACACCAAGGCTTTCATGATCCGGCTGTAGCTAGGTAGCCAATATGGCTAGCACATTTGCGTTCTCTTTTTGAAAGGCCTCTTCTTTGGGAAAAAATGTTGTAACAAACATGAGCTGTTTGAGAAGGGACACACTAAGCATACATTCCATCAATGCTTAACCGCGAAACAAAGAGATCTCCTTGGAGGGAAAACTCGGCGGTTAGCAATCACTTTATTCGCTTGACTAGCAAGCTCGCTAGAGGGTAAGCTAGCAAGCCTACTGGCGTTACCCAGGCATTTTCAGGTTTTTGTCGAAGGTTTCCCTGTCCTCCTCATTCCCGTATTTTTCTCATACCCTGCTGTATGGCGTCGGTCTGCCTCTACCGCGGTTCAGGTTCTGTCGGCTCCTCATGGGGCCGGATCCGCCGCCTCGGCCTCCAAATCCTCCGCCGCTCACTCCAAGACGCCCAGCGCCTCCTCGGCCGCCGCCTGAGCCTCCGCGGCCTCGACCTCTTCCACCCCGGCCTCCACCTCGCTGCTGCCTATTCTGTTTGATAATGTCGTCTAGAGACATATCCATTTTGTCCGTCATTATGCGGTCTTGATAACGCTAAACTGTTGATGAAAAATAAAATCTACTCCCTAGACTGGTGGTCCCTTTCTCTAGCCGTCCACAGGCACAGCTCTCAGCACCGACGAGAAAACTGCTGAGCTTGAGACTGTACCGCAAAATATACAGAGGTTGATACGTAGGTGTGACGTCATCGCGTAATTGGCGTCAACACGACACAGTCGTCATATGCTCTTGATACCAGACATGCTTGATACAAACAGAAATGCTTCTTTAGCATTAATCTGTATCCAGTTCCATAATACGTATTTAATTTATGCAGCCCCCCCCACACACACACACATATTCCTATTAGTCGTTATTGTAATGTCTACTACCACGACTATAATTCCAATGTATTTGACAGAGGGTGAGTAGTAAACTGCTGTGCAGGACATAAATCACTGACATTATTTGAACAGTATTCCCCTGGAATCATCTTTATTATAATTAATAAATGCTAGTCTCCTCACCCTAACATATTCAAATTGAATATGAGAGACTGTGAGAGTTTGGGAAAAAATATGAAGCATGATGTTACGATATGAACTGTGACACCAACGTTATTTTCACACTTTATATCCTAAATCCATAAGTGTAGAGTTACAAGGACATACCGTTATCATTTCGGTAGCTTCTCAAAATTATCTGGATTTATGGAATGCCCTCCAATGTGCGATGTTTATGACAAGACTTCTGTACATCTGTATAACTGACAGTTTTCTTTTATTCATTTGTGCCAGAGGTGTTCTGTTTTTCCACAATGATAAAACTCACATGTTTGGACTCATTAATTCCTGATCTCATCCACTGCATGACATTTACTCTGATCAATGTGTGTTGGATCAATGCAGGCAGGTGTACTGTAAAAGTCCTTTATTCAACATTTTGTTTCCAGGCTTTCAGAGAAGGGGTGTTCACCAAGGGCAACATACTCTGGGAGGTCTCTACTTAGTAAAGTCCATTTTAGGGTGAGAAAATGGATGATAAAATTATGGCCTTCTACATTGCATTTGGCTTCCAAAACCTGCCCATTAAGTGTTTGTCCAATGTGACAATTCCATTACTCCTACAATTTATCAATCAAACTATCTTCCAAAACAAACTTAAAAAATAAGAGATCAGCCCTTTCCCATTTTCCTCCAAGTTAATATAGGAAGTAGTAAAGAAACAGAGTTGGATTGAAAACTGAAGTCTTTTGGTTCCTGATGACGTTCTACAACTTGATCCTCAGCATCAGATGTCAACAAATTTTGTCTGTATCAGTCCTGTCCACATAAAACAATTTTATATGAACATATTCTTTAATTTTCTTTTTTTTTGGGGGGGGGGTAAAAAAATGAAAAAACAGAAGTATTTCTACGCCCAAAAATCCACTTATTATCTTCTTAGTCAATTGTAGAAAGTCATTGTGTCGAGAATGGGGGTGCAGATTTTAGACCGGTTTCTGCGCAAAACAGACCAATAAGGCCGACTTTCTGCCTGACAGAGGGCTGGTGGAGGAAAGTTCTCATGGATAATGGGTGGAAAAAAGTAGCTGGACCAGCTTGAGAAGGACTAGGACTTCTTGGCATCCTGTGTGTTGCGTTTTTTGAGGTCAGTCAGGTCCACTGGTGTGAAAGCTGCAAGAGCAGAAATTTGAAAAAAAAAGTTTAGCTTTTGCTGGATCGGTATGAATTACAGTATGTAATGACAAGTGAAGATGTGCGTAAAGTAAATCTTTTGTAACTTACAGTGTAGGTTAGGATTTGGGTTTTTCTCCACGTATTCCTGTGGTCCGCGGTCATTACGTTCACTATTTTGTGTTGATCTGATGTCTCTGAGAACACACTGCCAGGCTGTGAAAGCAAATAAAACAAAGCAGTAGTAAAAATTACATCCACGTTTGGAAAATCGATTATCAAAATTCTATACATTGTAAGGAGGATGTAACTTACTATCATGGATAAAGCGCACATTTTCCTCGTGTGCTGGGGTGAAGAGCTCCCCGCTGTTGGTAGGTGATCGTGGGCTTGAAGTCCGCTTGTAACTATTCACCATCCTGGGAGCAGATGAGCTTCAGAAAGGTGAAAGGAACAAAACATCGACAGCATAAATAGACTTTAACAGTCTTTCTACTTTCAAACATATATCTGCTTAGGTATCATCTTGTTCACACCTGGTCATTCTGTTGGCAGTCTGTGCTCACTCCTTGCTCCTCTATGGTGAGTGGAATTGAGGAATACAAAAAATGTACAAGTCCTCAGCAGACTTCTGACAACAGACAAGAGAGACAACTGATGAATTTACAACGCAGAACTAAGGAGTGTCTGTCACATTATATAATATATCCAGTCCAGCAGCACTGCTGATTAACCACCACTGACTACAACAACCCATTATCCAGAATTCTGGCTGATTCAATTAAGTTAGTGCGGTAGTTCTTTGCACAAATCTGACAACACTGAATGCTATGTATGTAGCCAATGGTCGCCATGCGTCTCGAAAAAAAACAGTAAATAATTAAGTTGTCGAACCACGGAGCTTTTGTTTACATTCTGGTTGGCACTGCTTCGGTAAGTTGATGCTAGCTTCAAGCTACCGACACAACCACAATGAAGCACCACTTACTTCTGCCAAAACTATCCTAGATTGACAGCGGAAATATTAACCGTTACTTCTAAAACAGTAATAACATGACGAGATTATTGTCTTCCTGTGGCTAAGTCCTACGGACAGCTGGTTAAGATTTGCTGACACAGTAATTTCAGCTAACTTTAGCCGAAGCTAGCTGGTGATTTACATTGTCTTGTCGCAACGTTAGCTTAAAAAAACTCTTGTATTTCTAGCGAGTGCAATCAATAAAATTCATTGTACTGCAAAGTAATAACGCGCTTAGAATTCCCACATATGACACAATTGTAATATTTCATACTAACCTTTAAAATATCTTTCCTTTCCGTTTCTTTATTTACGGACCGTAGACGCCGCTTGACCTGGATAAAACGTTGCCAATGCCAACCAATCATTTCCGGTAAAAGACACGGAAGTGAAAGGGCTAGTCATTTTTTACTGATACATTCTTTCCATTTCTTTAGTTATAATGGACTTGGCACAGAGCTAAAAATACACTTTGTGTGTGTGTGTGTGTGTGTGTGTGTGTGTGTGTGTGTGTGCGCGCGCGCGCGCGCGCGCGCGTAAATATAAATTACAGGTCTCTTTCACGATAGAATTAATAATTGTAGTTTTTTTTAGCTGATCCTGTATTTCCATTGTTTCCATTTTACAGTCATGTCAGGATACCTTACAGACAAGGTAGATATCACAGCAACACAGCAGAAAATAAGAAAATTGGGCAATAGAGAGACCACACAAGCAACAACTCTAATGTAGTTATTTTAAAAAGTGTCTTTATTTATGAAAACGTACAAAAATAATTATTGCAGAGAAAATTATAAGACTTTCATTGCTGACATTATTTTCTTAAAAACAGCCTCTTCTACAGAAAACAACTGCAACACATCAAGGAAAAATACTGCAGGGGTAGAAGTTCTTGCACAACATGAAGTTGTTGTTGTTTTTACCTTTTAATGAGATAGTAATAATGGATCCTATTTCTGCCCAGCAGTAAGGATATAATAGAACTATCCCTATTAGAAGTCCAGTTCTGTTTCGAGTTGAATGAGTATGCAGACAGGGACACTAGAGAACGTGGGATTTACATTTCACTTCTGTAAAACAGTAATCATAGCTGGATGTTTCGAGATTCATAGCACTGACAGTATATCAAATGCATAAAAAGTGAAACAAAAAATAAAACAAACAAGATAAATGCAGCCTAGTGGACTATAGCTATACTATAGTCTAAAAATATACAAATATTACAGCATTTTCATCCACCATTTTCAAAGGGAGAAACAGGAGTTTTTATCATCTCACATCGTCTTGGCTCTTCCACCATTTAAACAGCTATGTACATCTAATTTTCCATGTGGTGCCCATTCACACACAGCCAACCTCAAATAGCTTGGCCAGCTCTTTGCAATCAGGATCAATGAGGTCTGCAGGTTTTTCGCCACTTTCATTCTCAGCCTCTGTACTTGCACCCACCGACAGTAGGTAACTGGAAGGGAGAATAAACACATTGTCATTAATTAATATAAAGCACCTCATTATTCAACTGAAATATATTGTTTATCAGTTTCTGACCATTATTTCCTCCAAAACAACATTCTTCCCTTTTCCAATGCATCTTAAAAGCCCCTTTGAATATTTCTGATCATCAATAGATGATTTTTTTCAATACAAACTTATAAATATCCTGTGTCAGTTATGTAAGAGGCAAGCTACCATTCTCATACTAGAATAAAATCAAAATGTTGTTAGTTTTAGATTTCAAATGAATTTTACAGCAGCACCCAGGGGTTTCAAAGTCCAAAGAATTACCTTGCAATTTCTGGATAGCCGTCACTACAGGCCATGTGAAGAGGTGTCCAGCCATCCTCGTCTCTCTGATGGACATCGGCGCCATATTTCACCAACAGCTTCACCACCTCCAGGTTTCCTGTCAGCACTGCCTCATGTAGCGCTGCCATACCTGGAAAAACAAGACTCACATCACTTCTCTGCAGGAATTCATGTGCAGTGGTTTGCAGCTGTTTTTTGAGCCTCGGCAGGAAAAACTGTTGACATAGTGACTGTTGACTGTTGACATCAGATGAGAAAGTAGAAGTTGTGCAGATGTCGCTCACCTGAGTGAAAAACTGTGTCCACACGAACTTTCCTTGCTCTCATGAACCGACCAATTTGCTCCAGATCTCCATGTCTAACGATGTCCTGGAAGATGATATCATTTGAGAAGTGTACAGTTCTCCTTGCAGGCGCTACTGGTATCACAGGTGCTGGCTTTTCCTGTGCTTGCGCGCGATGTGTTGAACTGTAACGTGACCCTTTGCTGTATGAAGGTATGTATGTTGATGCAGACTTGTACGAGGATGTGTAGTGTGACGGGGTGTAATGTGTTGTACTGTACTGCGTGGGGGTGTACTTGGTTGCAGAAGTGTACGAGGACGTGTAGTGACTCGGCGTATAATGCGAGGGAGTGTGGTACGTCGGTGTGTGGTATGTTGGTGTATACTGAGAATTACGTGTGTATGTTGACACCGGTACGTGGTAGTTGTACTTCATCCCTGCAGTGGTTTCAGATTGGCCTCCTCCTATGCTGTCAGCCCAGGAGGAGGGTCATGAGAAATTCGACAGAGCAAAGTCAATCCAACAGAAGAGCAGTATCCTTTGCTTTGAGTCCTTTTTTTGAGTCCACTCCCCGCTTGCCTCTTATCCTCTTAGGATCCAGCTGGAGGAGCTCCTGCTGTTTCTCACTTTGCAAGTTCCTTTCAAATCCTTTCCTTCACTTGGTCCGAAATCCCCTTCTTTTATCTTGTGTTGTCCTTTTCAAGTGTATTTGCATCTCAGCTTTTTGTTGAACAGTATGTTGGACAGATCTGTTAGGGAACGCCGGGAGAAGCCCCCTATATACCCTCTGTGGGGCTATTTTAGGCCGGAATATCCAGTGACTTCAGCTTAGAAATGAGTGGCCTATCCGGCACCACCTACCATGCAGTCACATGCTTGGTGACACTGCGCCCACCCTGAGTTCATAAAAAATGTTGACAACCAAACTGTTCCCTCTGAGTCTTGAGACATCCAAGAAAAACATCTAAACAAACAGCTGTCATGAGTGTCATTGCTGTGTCAGGTTTAACGTGTATCATAAAAGCATGACCAGTTCCTTTTCAGTGAGGGTAACTCCTGAGCAGCTGTATGTGTCTCTGAATTATGTTGTTTTGATAATATTCAGACAAACATTTCAAGTTAGCAACATGTGATTTCAGTCATTTCACTTTCACAGTAAAAGCATTCAGGTGGTGCGTTCATCCATGCTGCCCATTAAACCGACATACGCACCCCTGACTTACCATTACAACATTTTAACCAGAAAATGAAAGTCTCTACAGGAGGGTGGTGGGAGTATGGTCCCGACCAACAGATCAGACATAGATACTGCATATAACCTCTCCCTACAAATGCCACTGAAAAGTCACATGGTCATCAGAAATGCAGCTATTTAAAACATTGAACTTTTGCCGTGCGCAGCAAGATGTGCAGAGCAACGTTTTTCTAAATAAAATTGCTGCACAAAGACACACAATGAGAACTCTCTCACACACTCAACTAGATTCATATAATCACATGCGTAGAAAATATATGAATTAGTTTGTATACATCTAATGTGGACTAACGTCATTGTATCACTAGAAGTGACTTATAGTATGTGTGAATAATGCTGTAACATTGTGGCGGTGGCACCAGCTGTCCCTAGACACACTTGTGAGGTGGGTTGATCCGGCTGTAACTGGCTCAGAAAACTTTTGGGGGGGCACTTTAGCATCTTATACATGCTACCAATGTCACATAGGAAATAGCAAAGCTGCCATCCTTGAGGTTTTGTATATCAGTTCAACTACCACCATAAGTATGATGTGTATTCTGAACTATCTTAAGAGTTGTTTTATCAGCTTTAATGATTTGATCTGGTCATGTACGTCTGCTAGGTCTCACCATATACTCAAGTTATTTCATAATACAGTTTTATGCTCTGAAGAGAAAGGAGAGTTAAAATGTGTATCACAGCAGGAGATTCTACAACTGATGTTCTCCAGATCTGAATGATACCACTAATTATTATTCTTGTGACTGGTCTCCAAGGATCCAAAAAGGGAAACAGTGGGCAGAAGCCCTGGGTTAATGTCTAGACAAATTGAAATAAGATCAGTTGAATGTTCGCAGCGTGGAGAAGAGTGGCTATCGGGTTTCATAGCCTCTTATATGGTGCTGAGTGAGAGCAAGGGTGTCCCTGAGTTATGGTGTTACTCCTTGCAGCTCACTGCTCTCAACAGCGACTTCCTCACAAGAAAGCAAGAAGGTCGGTGTGGTGGAAACTGTTTGTTTGCTACAGCCTGGTGATAGGCCTTCTTTTGGACACATGCCAGACACGTTCGAGCTTTTTGCTATACATAGGCTCAGGGTGCCCCCACCCACCACTCGCCCCCACCTGCTCTTCAGGGTGCATCATGTCATAAGCTGTCAAATTACCAAGAAGTCACAGTTGACATTCAGGTGATATTGCCAGTGGATGACATTGCCAGAAGATTTACTGTCTTTGGAGAGTCATCAACTCCTTTGATGTACTTGAATTGCTAAATGGTACACCCTCCTAACCAGGAAAATCGGACATCGGACATCGGTCCACAGAACCCTCACTTCAGGATACAAGTTGCGCCACACAGTATTATCCGTCAGAATAAAGTGAATTTATACTCTATTGTATTATTTAGGTCTTTGGTGTTCATTTCAATGACATGTACACACACATTTGTTATTTTATTTGTTGTCAATGGGAATGTGCTACTATGTTTTGATGAAAGTTGAACACCAACAACTAGTTTTACCCCTGGAACTTACCACGAACTACAGGCTTTTACATCTGCTGCAAGTAGAATGCACCATGAAAAACACAATGTCAGTACCCTCAGTAGTCAGTGTTCTTGGTGTACTGTAAAGCATGAATTTTTCCATAAAACATAGGCGTGACAATGGACAGTGATGTCAAAATGCACAATACATCAGTTCATGTTTCATTGTGATCTTCTGGGCCTGTGTGCTTTCTACATCAAACTGACCTGTCTTTTCTCACACTGTTCCACACATTGTGCTCTCTTGTAGTGCATGGACACTGTGCGACCAGATGCCCTGTGATGCACATGAGACATGATGTTGAAGCCAAGAAAATGAGAATTAAAACGGGCTTATCGGCGGTGCCGTATGTGCTACTAAACAGCCAGCTTTGCATTCCTGAACACTCAATGGACTCGCGTGATCCAGGTTGGAGGCCGACTCCTGTTTTCTAAAAATAAGAGCCGTTCTGCATCCATGTCTGTGCACAGCATGACATGAATGCAGACTGGGATTGTCATCAGTAGTGTTGTCTTAAAAGGTCATTGTAACATGTGTTTCTGTTTGAGTAATTACAGTTTCAGGAGGAAACAAGATGGTTTCTCAGAAAATACCGACCTGCATTTGAACATACTTGTATCACTGGATGGCTATGAGCACTGGGGGATCAGCCTCTCTCTGGAGCTTTACAAAAACAGTGGTGAGATACTCACACAGGATCAAAGGTGTCCTGTTACAGCCCGCGTACTGGCTTGAAAATACGGAGATGGATTCTATAAAAGAGACGTGTAATCCTTTATTGTTCAACGGGAAATAGGAACACTATGATGCCCATTGCTGGGAAGTTCTTTATTGGGAAACTTCAGTGAGAGAGTTCAGGGAGAGTTTATTAGTGTGGCTGCGTTTGCATGTTTACACAGAAACAACTTTTTTTTTTTTTACCAAATCTTTGTTGGTTCAAGGAAACATTAATTACATTTGGTAATGCATATCCATGTGTGGATGCAATAATTAAAAGTTTCTTTCTTTTTTTGCCTATTCATGCATTCATAATTATGGTGCGTTTGAGTTAGTAATTTAGGGTTATGTGATTTCTGGGTGAGGTTGTTTGCATTTCTGTTTCATCACAAGATAGCAGGTCGGAAAAAAAAACATTCTTGTGCTAGTTCTTAATGTATAACCAACGTATTCCATGGTATTCCACACACAACTACACTGTAACAACTTTCCCATTGATAACAAATAAAACAGTTGTGTGTGTATTGTGTGTAGTCATTGAAATGGAAATAAAACACTAAAGTGAGACAAAAACTGTAAAAAAAAAAAAAAAAACCCTCACAAATAATAATGTATGCCGCTGTACTGAATTCTCAACTTTGGGTTCTTGTGGTTTGAGATGCAGGTAAGGGGGGTGAGCTGTGTGTAACTTCCTGTGCACAAATGAGACAACTTGTAAAATTTCTGGGACATGATAAAACACAACCATCAAGACCTTTAAAGTAACATTAAACTGATGCATCAAAGAGAAGACTCTCTTTCCACAATTGGACAAGAACCGTCCACCAAAGATAAATTATTCCTGTTATCCGAAGTCACACAGCTGACACAGTAAAAGTCCCCCTCTTGTTTTATCGGGTATTACGTGTTAGCTCCATCCTCTTGGGGCTTGTAGACTACAACATGGAATGGCACGAGGTGAATTTGTGTACCGTATGAGCCGTTACGCTGAGGAAATGGAACACATTTGACAAGCCAAGCAAAAGTGAATTGAGCTATTTGCTGTGGAAAATGAGCCCGTTGGCCATCTGGTCCTGCATACGTGGCATAGACCTCATCATTGCCATTCCTCTGGACTCTTAAGTTGCTGACCCAGCCCGATCATGTGCACATAGTTTCCATGGGAATAGCTCCAGAAATATTACCAATGGCTGAATTCCCTACATTTCTGTATCATACATATACCAAATCCCTAACTTTAGGTTCAGGTTCAGGATAGGATTAAGACATCTACCCCTGTTTCCTTTTCATCAAATGTCCAGCAAAACCAACAAATTTGTTTGTATGTCTGTCTCTTACTAAACAAACTTGAAAACTTATGATTGGATTTTAATGAAATGTTGATAATGGGACAAGGAAGAAACTATTAAATATTGGATCCAAGAATCATAGGACAATTTTCAGCATATATAGGTTCGCTAAAGAAATTCATATTTTCAAATATTTTTGCCATGATTATTTTTATTATTGTGATCATTTGTTTGAACTGCACCCCAAAAGAGAAATGAAATAAACTAATATTGTTCACTTGAAGCCCATTTTAGCTCATAATGACAACATGAGCAAACACAAACGAGGTTTCTCTGTGATTTATTCATTTAATTCTCTCGTCTTTGCATTGTTCACATTGGGCCTGTTTTCCTGTGTAATTCATTTGAAAATTATCAATAGGAAGCAAGGTTACTAGAGCTTGAGTTACAGTCTGTAGTAAACACAAACTTGAATGACTGAATTTAATTTAATACTGACAAGTTGCAGCGTCTTTTCAGTTTACAGCTGGAGTGTTCTTGTTCAGTATCAGTGAGGACAGATCCTTACAGATAATCAGAACCTTTCTTT
>CAAKHB010004535.1:100806-113308 GCA_901007665.1 Aeoliscus strigatus
TTAGGATTATGAATGTAACTGAATTTGAATTAGTACATTTCCTCAGTGTAAAATTGTTGAATACGTTTTTTTGTTGCAGTATTTTCCCTTTGATTTGGTGAATAAGTACAGTGAGTGAGAGTTGTAGTCATTCTGGACAAAGATGTCCCAACATGTCTTTGCTCAGACGGTCCGACTCTAACAGTCAGCACCTTTCACTGTGAAGTGGACGTTTTATGAGCTTCAGCATCGTGCTCGTGTCTGTTCATGTTTCTTTATGTCAACACTACTAATGAACAGCCTGTTCACACTCGAACCAGAATTTGATCGTCAAACGTATCAGTGTCAGGAGTCCTTGAATGTTATATCATTCAATTAAATGTTAGATAATGGAAAGTGAGCCGGAGCTGCTGACAGTGTGTGGGTTAGTGTCACAAGTCCTGTCACATTAACACACATCGCAGCCAGATGGCACCAAGTTTCCACACAGTCGTAGTTTAAGTCCCCCTAGTGGTTCACACATGACACTGCATTTTCATGAACGTGATGATAAGTAGTATCTTACAGTAATAAGATTAAATTAATAACACAAATTATTAAACTAATTTAAATAGTATACGTTTTATGAGAAGAAATTCTTATTACATTTATTTACATAATAAACATAAGTGAATACAATGATGTTCTTATTTTGGGATAGTAAATTATAGTATTCAGGTCATAAGTTATTTTATTTTAAGATAGTAAGACATTATTTTGCAACAAGCTATAATTAATAATAATTATAATTATAAAATAGGTCATTTTCCATTGGTCATTTTCATTGTTTTAGGATATTTCAATATTTTGAGTTAGGTCTATATTTCACACTAATAATCTGTAATTTTCACACACAGTGAATCTTTATTTTCTGCTTCCACTTCCCTGGTTTGCACTGTTGCCTCATAGCAAGAAGCTCCCAGGTTCGATTTGTGGCCTGGGATCTTTCTGTGTAGAGTTGGCCTGCTCTCCCTGTGTCTGTGTGGATTCTCTCCGGGTTCTCTGGTTTCCTCCCACCTCCTAAATCATGCTAAGGTTAATTGGTCACTCTAAATTGCTGTAGGTGTGAATGTGTGTGTGAATGGTTGTCTGTCCTTGGTGTGGCCCTGCCAGCTTGTACCCAGACGTTCACCCGTTGACAGCTGGGGTCGCCTCCAGCAGCACACCCGTGCCCCATAACCGGAATAAGTGGAAGAAGATGAATGAATGAATATTTCAGCCTTTTCAACATCAGACTAACTGTTCACAATCCATTACCTCCGCCACCAGTGGAAGTTTACGCAGCAATTTCCTGTTACGTCACGACACACAGCCTCCCTCTTTGCCATGTTCAGCAAGACAGAAAGAACGAGAAAAAACAGCAACAGTTTTTATTTGGCCACCCTCACAGATACAGTTTACAGTTTGGGATGTGCATGGTTCAGAAGCGTTCAGTACATCAATGAGTGAAGGTTCTTCAGCACAAATGAGTCCAGCTTCTTAAACAAGGCAGATAAATAATCAAATAAATATTATTGTTGCTCCTTCATTCCTGGGCTTCTGCAGTGGCCGTATCACTGTTGTCAATTTCACCTAAGTGGTCATCTTGGATGTCTTGGTCACCAAGGGGATCTGTGTCATGATTCAGCTGCGCATATTCCACTGAGCCCTGCTGAAATATGGGAACGTTACCACCTTTCTGTCATGAGAGAGATTCCTGAAACTGTATGAACCAGTGAGACTGACAGGGCTTTTAGTTTGCTGTCACATCATGATCTACTGACGTGACAGAGACACAAGGATGCAAATGAGGCATTCATGGGGAGGAAATCACAACAAACGCCATGACACACTATCACCACAACAATTAAGTTTTGTTTCAATCTTATTATACTGTGATATGTTCATTAGCAATGTTAGATTTACCTAACATGTGAGGAAAAGAAATTTAAAAACAAATTCACTCTACCCCCCCAGGTAGTATCCAGGATATATACTGTATGTGTAGTAGTGAATAATAAATATAATTCACTTACACCGTCAGCCGTCAGTGGAAGGACACCTGCAAACACAAACACACAGCACAAGATCAGGAAAGAAAAGAAGGTGGGAGATGAGGACTAGTCCGGAAAGAAGGAACAAGGCTCATTTTTTAATGTAATAACATTGTGTACTTTCACGTAGGGTGCATCATTGTTAGTACGAACACAGCTGACATTTAAACCACTCCTGAATTAAGAGCCAGCGACTGAACAATACCCGAGGTTTTCCCTTGCGAGTATCAAACAATGGGGCAAGTTGCTTACTTAAGTCTTAACGGATGCACTCGCTGTTTGGCTTTGATTGTTTGAACAGGAAGTTCCCTTTGACGAAAGCAGGAAGTGGACACCTGGAGACTGGGCCTTTCTGTTTTAATGGGACATTCTTCACTAACAATGCAGATGTTTACTTTTGGAGCTGTTTCCTGGCGTGTTTTTTTTTTTTTTTTTTTTCAAATGTCAGAGATTGACCTGATTTCTTTCCCCATGAAGCGTAGAGGGATTTGAACGAAGAACAGGATGTTAGTCATACCTTGCTTGGAGTTACTTATTTCACTGTACACTGTGTCTGTTCCTTTCTTCACTGGGGCTGTCGTGGGACAATACATGCAAACATGTTGATCTCAGCATAGTTCAGACCAAATTTCAGGATGTAGTTTTAATAGATGAGGCGTTTTTCTCACCTCGGTCTGGATCGGCCTGTCTGGTCTGAACCTCTGTGTATTGCGGCTCTTTGTTTTCTGGAGACATCACACTGTTCTGATCGTCAGACTCTGCAGCAAAACATAGAAAAGTATTTGAGATATTCATTAATTAAATTTCTTTTTGCAATCAATTTCCTTTATTCCAGTCTTCATACTTCAGCTTACAGTATTTAGTTCATTTAGTTATTATATTTTCATCATTCTTTGTATGGTAAAGTAAGTTTAATCTTTTATTTTTGTAGATCTTCACTTTTTTACTTGACTTCAGGAGCCCTGCGCAAGAACATCTTGCGCAGGGCTGTTTTTTGTGCAGAAATGGCATTAAAAAAAGTTAAAAAAAAGTGTGAACCTTTGATGATATTTTCATGAAAAAAAACCAACAAACAAATTGATCCTTTCAATAATTATGTATCTTTATGAGTCCAATCCTTAAATACTTAATGTAACACAGGATTTGACAATTTTAATTACTGAATATATGATAAATACAAACTCATCATTCACTTGAATATTGTTTAACAAAAATCAATATCCAGAGCACAAATGAGGTTGAGATTCATACACTGATAACAAATCAGTGTGTTCACATGGGTCACATGCAGCAATGTAATCATCTGCATATAGAGTGAACATTCTGTTCTTATGGTACAATGTCATAGGTTAGAAAGGTAGGAAGTATACATAAAATGACAAATAAAAATTAAAATATGTGGACTTTTTTCCCGGCTGTGCTCATATTTCAATATGAAAATCTAATAAAACATGCAGCATATGTGCATATTCTCTTTTTCACTGTTCTTGCTTTGTGTTGACTGCTTTTTTCTTCTGTTTCTGTTCTGTTTAAGGTTGTTTTAAAAAGCTTTGATGATCAGTGAGAACCCAGTGGCTCAGTGCCACAGATGGGAATATTGATGTCTGAGGGTTTTGAGAAACAAAAGCAATGATTTAGAATTATACCAGCTACGTCCTTTAAGGACGATGATGAAATGATGAAAGAAAACAAAGGCACTGACCAGAACCTGATACGTGCTCACTCCACACACTCTTTCCCATCATTCCAGGGGTCACTGTGAGGCAGGATAAAAAAAAAATCTCATTCACTGAAATATCATCTTCACAACTTCTTCAATCTGCAAAATTAATGAAAATGATGTCTGTTACCATTGGCAACCTCGTTGACCTCTGCCTGGATGAGGCTCAGCCGCTGTGTTTTGGTGCTGACTGACTTCCTAAGATGAAATGGATGCAGAACACAATCAGCATTTTTCCAAACAGGAAACCCTCCAGGCGTCATGGATGCAGACTCGTGAAGCTCACATCACTTGACCCGCAATAACACCAGCAATGATACTCACACTGACAGCTTGGCTGTTCTTTTTCGCTTGAATCCAATCAGGCGTCTTCTGAAGACAATAACAAGGATCCCGGCCAGCAGGAGCAGGATGCAGAAAACTGCGATGAGACCTTTCTTCCAGCCAGCAAGCTTGACTGTAGAACATGTTGAATAAATACACAAGAAATATCATAATGCAATGTTGATACACAACATTTAGAAGTTAATACAATTTACTTTTGTGCGTCTGTGTCTGTTTAAATGTATGTTCCGATAATCAATCACATCTTTTGTTTCCAAATTATCAAATTGACACATAACATTCTTCATTTGGTTATACTGCTTTTTGCTGAGGATTTTTTTTCTCCTCATTCTCCTCAGAAAATAAATGAAATGCTTGCTGAAGCTGATAAACTGAAGTCTTTGGCCTGTAGGCAGCAGGAAGTTCAACCTGTCTACTGCTGACAAAGCGTGAGTTACTTGCTTACGTAACATGAAATTTTTATAGCAAAGAGGAAAATGTGAGCTGCTTGCAATGACTGTCTGCAACCAGAGTGAGACGAGCACCGTGTTTCTTAAGGGTCTACTTTCACAAAGATGGAGAACATAAACTGGGTTTTTGCGTTCTTTGGCCCCTGGTAACACCCTCATCTTCATTCAGCAAGTAGATATCAAATAATGAAACAATACTGGTACTCAGAGGAAGACCCTCATCACGTCATGAGATCTGACGTTACGCTCCCCTCAGCTTCCTCGGAAGACCTCGGCTTCCAGGGTTCAGATCAACTGGACCAAACATCCACCATCATTTCCACTATTAAACGTAAGCACCTTCAAAGTGAACCGTAGGGCTTTGTTTGGTTACGTTGGCGTGGTTGGTGCTCGCGCAGTAGTACCCCCCTCTGTGCACTCCTCTGACGTTGCTGATGCGGTGGGATTCCTTCAGCCTCTCGCTTCTCTGGGAGAAGAGGGCACCCTCTGTGTTTGTGTGGTACCAGGTAAAGGTGATGGGAGGCGTGCCTCTGTGAACGGTGCAGGTGAGAGTCAGCTCCTCCCCCTCAGAGATGTCTCCTGACGGTAGTGTGGCCAACACTGGGTTGGACACAGGTTCTGCATTGAAAAAGGTGTGTGTGTGTTAGCTTTAGCATCCAATGAAATCATTCTTGTGTAGAACAAGATATAGTACAAATGATATGTTCAACCAAAATGATGAAAGCGGCATAAACATTGATTCTAACATGGATCTTTTTTGACCCACTTATGGAGGAGTGTAGGGTCCAGTCCAGTCTAAGTAAAAATAAATACCTTCATCATCTGCGTCTAACACACCTATGATCTTGGTTGAAGCTAGCAGCTGCTGCCCGGATCCAATCATGGGGGGTTTGTTGTTATTGTTCTTGGCGTGGCAAAGCAGCCTGTTGATATCGGAGGTCTTGACGATGGCTGAGGTGTTGAAGATGGCCTGCTCTCCTGGGTTGTTCACCACCTTGAGCTCAGGCATCCTGTCGGGACCGTACAAGGTGTAGGAGATGGGCAGGGTGCCGCTGTCGCTACGACAGAGCAGCTGAAAACGCTTTCCCAACACCAGCGTTGCACCAACCACGCTCAACACAGGCTTTGAAACAGGAACTGGGGATGACACAGATGAATACGTAATCAATGCAACAACAAAAACACAGGACATTTTTTAAAAAACATTGGTACTTCACTATTCATATTTGTGACAACTTTCACTTCTCTTCATTTTCTAAAGAAAACTGCCAATTCAGCAGCAACTGATTGCTTACATTTACCCAAAGCACCTCAGTTATCAAAATTTTAAATTAGTAGATAATGTTTGAGCAGAAAATGCAAGTCAAGGAGAGGAGAGCTGATAAAACTGAGCCTACTCATGCAGACCACCACTGGTCGTATTTTTGGGTAAACTTTATATATATTGGAAGAAAAGATTCTTCCTAGAGAATGAAACACCTCCTCCTATGGGACAGAGGGAGGGACGGAGAGGGACGGACAGGCTTTGTTTGGGCACTTTAAACAACACTGGACTTACTTTTGGCTTTAACCATGCAGATTTGACTTTCTTTTACAAAGCTGTGTGTGAGAGAAGCAGCCTGGGCTTTACAGGTGTAGTTGCCATTCTTAGTTGGGTGTGCCACTGTGGTGAACGTGTCTGCGCTGACAACTTTCACATTATCCTTGTAGATGGAGTAGCGCATGGTTTCATTGTTGATCTTCTCAGGAACATAAATGGAGACAGAGCAGGTCAGCTTGAAGCGGTCGCCCTCAAATATCTCTTTGTGCTCCAGGGTCAGATGTGGCTGTGAAAACAGGCCTGTTGGAAAGGATAGTAAAATGATATGATATGATACTATGTTTTTAGAAGGACACATACTTAGGAGAGAATCTGATTACTTGCTTTTCACTGTAATTGTTTGATAAGTTTCTTTCTGCACGTTGCCCCACTCTGCTTTGCACACCAGCTCCCCAGAGTCGCCCTCTTGTGCTCTGAATCGATGACTGAGGCTCACGAGTGCTTTCTTAAGGATCCTTCTGTCCCTCGTCAGGAACACTTCCACGTCCCTCGGTGGACTCACCACTTTACAAACCACCTCGATGATGTCGCCCTCATAGACAGAAGGAGAGGGCAGCACATTCATGATGGGGGAAATGTAGAGACCTGCAAGGAATGAATTGAATGAGAACAAAAAGCCTTTTTGAAGCAGCAGAGAGCATCAGCTGCCAACCCAATCACCTCTAACTATCACTTGAATCTCGTCGCTGCGGTGGGAGCGTCGGCTCCCAGAAGCGAGGGACATCTCGTAGTCACAATACAGGTGACTGTCTCCAACCTTCCTCAAGACCAGCTTGGTGTTGGATGAGTTCCCAGCGGGCGCCGTCTGCTTTATCTTCTGACTCTCCCCGGTCCTGAATTTCTGGTAAAACCGGAAGACGAGGGACCCTTTCTCATTTGGAGCGCTGCAGGTTGCGATGAATTCCTCACTCTCATAGACTGTCGCCTTACTCAACTCAAGAGTCGGCGTCTGCAGGCCTGAGGAGACACAAACGCAGGACGGTGAAGCAAATGTGAGTGGCTTATGTTTTGACAAAATCACTCGGTGTGTGTGTTGCCAAAGCGATGTCTGATCGTGAACTAAGAGATTTCAAGTTTAGTAAATTCATTACACTTTCATGAAACTCCACAGTAGTTTAAAGAAACACACACTCCCAGTACATTCTGGCATTTTAACAGTATTTTTACTTGGTTGCACTGAATTCTACACTCCTCTGTTGGAGAAAGTCATCTCATCTTGAAGGTACTGCAATTTGTCATGTTCACCTGTGACATTGAGTTTTTGGCTGAAACTGTTCTTGCTCTTGTCACCAACTGTGACCCGGCACTCGTAACTGCCAGAGTCTGCTGCCCTGGCGGGGCTGAGTTCATACAGGACGACGTCATCTGTGGTGGTAGACGAGTAGACAGAGACATCGTCCCGTGTGAACTGGAAGGTGTGCGCCTGATGAAAAGAGCTGTCGTGACTGACGATGACTTGGCAGCGCAGGGTCGCCGTTGAGCCGCTCTGAACCGTGCTGCCTGGTAAGATCGTCAGTCCAACGGTATCTATTGTGAATACTGTAGTCACACATGCAAACATGTCAGAAAGGCTTAAGAGTGCAGGTATAAAAAACCAAGGATATATAATGAAATAAAATAGAACACATTAAATCAAATTAAAATAAAACATTAACAAATATTATAAAATGTCCTCATGTTAACTTCATGTACAATCAGGTCAAAACATCATATCATATTATTATCATATTATTTGCTTATTCAGACACAATAGCAGTTACCATTCTTCATGTAAATATACCTTAATTTTTTGTATATATTGTTATTAGTAAATAACCCTTACTTTTCTTGTACTTGTTTCTTGTTTTGATATTTACTTTTTAAATTTTGTTCTATGGTGTTTTTTTTATTACTACTACAACTTTCCTGCTGTGGCAATGCAAATTTCTTTGCTGTGGGATAATAAAGGACTAACTTATCTAAATACACAGCTGTGCTATCCTTCCATGACAAGGGAGCCTTCAGACCTCCATTCCACTGCTGCTGAAGGAAGGAACTCTACAATGCTCGTCCCCTCATCAACCCCCCTGAGAAAACGCAGCAGATTTATCCCATGTCATTTCCACTGATGCTGAAATTAGTGTTTTTAGTACAGTTTTTTTTTAAAGTGATGATTGATGTGCAATGTAATGTGCAATAAAAAAAAAGTGTTGGAGCAACCCCCACATGAAGTCTGAGGCTGCACAAAGAACACTGAGTTATTTGGCCAAGTGATAGAGTGTGTCAGCTAGCAGTTAGCAAAAAAGGATCAGGACCCAAAGTTTGGGACCCTCCCATCTAGAATTACTGGTCTTAACTTGGCTCAGGACTTGAGACTGCGGACTCAGGATTTGCATTGATTTTGTCCAACGTTTGTTAAAGTCATAGATTAGTGCCTTGTGAGCCTGACATCATATATATATATATATATATAACAATTCTATTAGGCGTTTGCAATAAAAAAATCCCTTTCTGTCTGACGCAGTGAGAATAGCATGACCCTGAACTATCATGGAACTGGTGAAATTACAACCCTCAAGACCAATTAAAAAGTGGAACATAGTTCTACTTACATGACTGCCCTCTGGAACATTGACCTTTTTTGGAGAAAACAGAGAAGAAAGCAAGTGAGGAACCGGTTTAATTTAAGAAATATCCTTCAGCCTTGAAGTGGAACAGTGTGTCCTTACAGAAGAAGAGTGGTGTGAGGAGCAGCAGCAGGTTGGGAGGTCTGGAGGCCATCTTTACAGATGCGGGTGCACTGTAGGAGAATGGTGCAGCCGCAGAGTCCAGCCAGAAGGACAAGGGAGGCCCAAAGGAAGTCAGAGGTGGAGAGTGTGTGTGTGTGTGTGTGTGTGTGTGATTCATGCAATTGTTGTGTTAAGGGGGATGGGGTCCTCATCTTATCACTCCTTGTGCTGCTTGACTGACCAGGAAATAGCGACTTCCTCAGGAATATACCATCTACTCTGTAGAAACACATGCACGCACACACAAACACATACACACACACACACACAATACCCTCCGGTGTGTATGTGTGAGTTGCAGTCCATTAACTCCAGTAGAAAACCCTTCACATCATCATGAGACAATCAGAGCAGCTGCCACATCAGTAACACAGAAAGTGTTATAGGAGGAGAAAGACCAGTTGGTTTGAGACTGCATGGTGATACTGGAGACTGCAGGGCTACTCTCCTCTATAGATGAACCAGAACAGCAAACACACCAGGAGGACTTGGAGTCCTATAGCCCGACAACTCCCTGTTGAATTGTTAATGCTCTCCACTGAGCTTCACTGAGCTGCAGTGAAAACCTATTCAGCTCCGACGTTGCTACAACGGCATTGATCAAGCATAAGCATAATGACGCTTAGAATGTTTCGACAGCACCACCTCATAGCCTGGACAGATTCCTCTTTCCACTGCTCCTACATCCTTGTTAATACTGTGCGATGAAGCTATGATAGAACCACTGAATCATTTATAAGACACAAACTAAGCTTTTACTGGAGACCCGGCAGTGATGATTTATGCATGATGTACCAAAAAGTCATTAAGTGTTTGTGGAATTGAGGGAGATATGCAGGAATGTCAGATAATGACTGTGTCTGTGATCGCCATCCTTCTGTTAATTTACCACCCAGATAATGTGGAAATTGTTGTTTGACATAAGAAATATTACAATTGTCATGTGTTTCCTCATCAGATAAAAGGCCTTCAGATATGAGGTCTCTCTGGGGAAACCAGCTCTGCATATCCCCCCTCCGGTATGATGTAGAATGCTAATTGCAACGTGAATTCACCCTCTTACAGCTGCACATGACTATGAATATTTTCATAATGAGGAGTTAGATAGTTTGAAATGCATCTCCTCATTGGCATGCAGCCTGCCACGCTGTGCAGCATCCTGCAGTGTGTGCCCATGGCCACTGAGAGGCGCTGACGGCTAACAGAAAACAATCCAGGATGTTTGGTTCTGCAGCCTTCCTACTACCTTTGTATTCAAATAAAGGCTGTGTAGTTTACCTTCTTCACACCTGAGACAGATGTGCTGCAGAGGTGACCTTTACAGAGTGAGGTAACCGCGATCTGATTTCTGCTGAGAACGCAGATAAATGCCAATGAACGGTGCCAGTTTGCAGGAGAAAGTCTGCTTGGCCTGTTTCCCGTATGTTGACATATTCAAAAAAGCCTGCAGAGTGCTTGCTAAAATACCAAATGTCCATGTTTGGATTTTGCTCTGTGTGCTGGTCTCTCATTGTGTTGTGCTACTGTTGGAACTAGAATCCCCTAATGGGTCAATAACGTTTCTATCTATCATGCTGCACAGAAAGTGCCACTGGCTTGTTTACACTGCAGGTGACCTCACATTATACGCTGAGTAGACTTAGAGAGAATTGTACATTATCTGCCACTACAACACCACAAATAAATGAAAAATAGAAAAAAAACATACATTAAATAAAACTATTGATTAAATAGACAAAAAGATTAAAACACGTAAAAAAAAACTATACTGGAAGGAAAAGGAGTGGCATTGTAAAACTAAGCATTTAAAAAATACAAAGGGCAACTTTCTTTTTTAAATTTGAGGTATCAAGGTGTGTGCATGGCTCTATAGGTGTTCTATGCGAGCTCATAACATCTTTACATACATCTGGGATGTATATCCACACAGACAATGATAAACTTAAGTATGACTGTCATGTTTTAATGTCAGTCTTCATCAATGTTAGATTAAATTAAATTAAACAAAGTCCGACTGCACTAGTTCCTCGTCTCCTGTCCACTGCAGCGTGAAACACACACTGAACTCACTGCGCTGCCTCAACCATTGTCTCATTTCCACTGAATTAGCTCCGGTTAAAGATTCACAGAGGGGGTGAGAGTTTAATTCTACAAGAGATCCCACAGAAGTGAAACACACACTGAAAACATATTTAGAACTGGTCCCTGCAGAGGGAGTCAACGTCTGAGGTTCGAACGCCTTCAGTCGCTTCATGACTTGACATTTTAACTCCAATTACCTTAGTCAACATCATATTTCTGTTTCTCTAAAATGTCACTTAATGTTTTACAAATGAAGCGCAGGATTGTAAAGGCACGTGTTTAGTGCATTTTCACCATTGCAATGCATTGGAAGCAGTGATTGATGGCGGCCGTGGTGGTACCATTGACACTGTCAGTTCAGTGGGTCCAGGGTGGTGCTCTGATTGATGTCTTCGCCTTGGGCTCTGTACCGCCAGCACTTCTTTCAGTGTGCCAAACAGGAAGTGGCTGTGCTACAGATACAAAACATGTTAGGCACTCACACAATGCATGCGTTGTATGAACTTTTGTTTCCATAGAGACTCAGTTGATAAACATGTCAATCACAGACCCAGAGCAGGTGCTGAATTCGACTCATTTGGTGCATCTATTATGTTATTTCAACAATGAATAAATCATTCCGATTTTTTTTTTTTTTTTTTGCTTCAAGATGTTCACATTAAAATGTAACTGTGAACAGACTCACACAACTCACATGCAGCATGCTGTGTTTATGGAATATAATACACATATCAGTGTATTTGTATTCATTTTGAAGTTGTCATGCAATTGATCTTGGCAATTAAAAAAAAAAGATTTGTGCAGTTCAGACTGTAATAAACCAGTTATGCAGCGTGAACGTAACCATGGAGACATTCTCAAGTCGTACAATGTCATCTAACCATGGTTGGGGACTTACAGACAATGAAGGAGTGCGAGCACGGTGTTATGTGATCAAAGCCATGCTAATGGGAAACATTACAAATTTCAAAATGTTAAAAGGCTAATTTGTCCTCCTCTGAGAAACGGTGCTTGTTGGAAAACACCACTGAGAGATAGAGATGCTTTGAGGTTAAATCCTCGTGGACTCATTTCAAGCAATAAACTCAAGGTTTTACATTTTAGCCAGTGAATCTCAAACCGTCTTAAACAAAGTGGACAATGGCGCTGTAGTGTTTTTTAGAAAAGTGTTTGAAGGCTGCAGATCTGCTGATTGATTCTGGAAGCCGACGTTAAATGTTGACTTCACAAAGCCACGTTCCATCTTCTCATCTCTGATGCGGACTGTTATGACAGACTGCAAGCAGCTGCATCCCAGGAAAACATTTGGGTTGCTCACGATGGACTGAATGGAGCAAAGCTGATGGTAGGAGACACAGTGATGTTTGTGCCTCTGGCGGAACAGCCTGAACAGCCTACAGGAGGTAGAAAGCATGTTGCTAGGAGGCAAAGGTTTGAGGCGAACTGCTAAACACAACATCACAACCATTTCACATCAAATATCTGGA